>PVJX010016982.1:0-39301 GCA_004027295.1 Dolichotis patagonum
ACAACACTGTATGGTTTAGACCCAGTATCTCTTATGTTTTTGTGCCCAGGTTTATGGCTGATTTGCTTCTATGTTGGGTTTAAAATGATGTGGAGACTATCCCTAAATTTTCTTTTTTCACTTGGAGATGTCTTCCATTTTAAATATTTTGTAGGGTTGATTGCTTCCTCCCTTAAGCTGTTCTCGCTCCTCTTTATCATATAAGGAAGAAAACTTTCACTTGTTTCTAGAAATCTAGTTTCTGGTTCCCTTGTTTCTTTCGCTCTAGTATTCTGTGCCCACCTAAGGGCTGGGTTGGGGGTATTGCCAGGGGTGGCATTGACGAGGCACAGGGGAGCAGCTGGCTCTGGTCCAGAGACAGGATTAAAACATTCTCCGTTTCAGCAGTTAACCAGCGAATCTGATGCAACTTCCATATAAGCCCTAAACGGCTTTAGGCACATGCCAAGGAGCCATAGTTCTCCTTTTGAAAAATCAGATACCCATGGACACGTTTTGCTTTCATATAATCTCACCTCGGGGATGCTTCAAAGTGATTCCCAACTCAGAAATTCAAATCCATGTCCTGTTGTCATTGGTAGTTTGGTGTCCTCAGGGTTAACTCCTCCTCTGCAGTGAAGAAGTGTCACCAGTGTTGGAGGTTGCTTGGGTGTGGTCATCTTTCGGCCACAGAGAGTTCAACGCCACCCCTCCACGCCCCGTGAGATGATTTAAAGAAAAACCAAAGCCCACTGCTGCTTCTTTCATCTCTGGGGAACAGGTGGGACCTGCAGCCCTTTGCTTGTCTTCCTGGGTCCGGCTGGCAAAGCTGGGTAAGCAGCATGGTGGCTGTGTCCCTCCACCCTTCACCTCCAGCCGTCTGAACTCTGATTCCCGGGGCAGCCAGCCCCACCTTCCCCAGGCCAGCCTCTGGGGAGTTCCCCTCTGTTCTCCCACAGTTAACCACTTCTCTCCTGGCAGCCGCAGCAGGCACCTGTGCAGGGAGGGCCTCTTCGGGGCTTCCAGTCTTTCCTTCAAGCAGGGTCCTCACTGGTGGTGCAGCTGCCCTCTTGCGTGATCTTCCTCTTTCTTCTGCAGAGATGCTGATTTTGGTTACCACCTAGCAGCTTCCGGTGGTGGTGAGTGGTCAAGAGCATTTTTTCCAGGAGTTGATAGCAGGTTTTCAAGAATGGCCCCTGGAGACCCAGTTTGTTTTCTATGCAATTACTAGAGCTTTCAGAATAGCCTGGCTTTCCCAGGGCTCTGGGCGCAGAATGGATGCTAGTTTGAGCTCCTGCATGGCTGGGAAGTCTCCCTCTGGGTGAGGAGCCAGGGCCTGCCGAGGTGAGGAGGTGGGAAGCCGTCTGAGGTGGGAGAGATCAGTGGAGCTTTAGCTGGGGACTGGCAGGGACTTTGTTTCTTGCTGCTAGATTCCTCTTTGTTTTGCTATTTTCATCTATGTGGTTGAGATCTAGCAAATATGTCATGTTATTTTCCTTCTACTAGAATATAATTTGGGAGCAAGTTTATTGGGGATGGAAGATAGAACATTTTCACTTTTTTGTTTGAAACACAATTTTTTTTTGTTCTGCCAGCATCACCTACAGATAACAATGGGAGTGGCACAAATGTATGTTTCTTCTTGGTTTGTGAGTCTCAGTCACTTCTGTGCACGGTAGTTGGTTTTGTATTTTTAAAGTTTTATCTCACACTCTTTCTTGGGATGTTGTGATTCAGGATGAATTTGTGCTGTAGATGTGACAGTCGGCACTGGGCGGGGCCTCTGAGGCTGGAGGGTTCGGTTTTCAGTACTTGGATTTACCTGAACAGAGGAAAATTGATCCTTCTGGCTGTTTCATCCATAAAAGTGTCTCAGGTCTTTGACCAGCAGACGTTTGAAGGAAAAAGAAGGTGGTGAGAAACACTAACCGGGAGACAAGACGGGGCGTGTTCAGGGTGGTATGGCCACAGACCTGCAGGCTCGCCAGACGGGGATGAGGAGACACAAGATTTCACCTGGAATCAGAACGCTGGGCCCCTTTGCTCAGGTGTGGCTTGATGCTAGATGAAGTCTGGGTGATTTTGCTTATCTGGCACTTATCTGTTTATCTGGCACTTTCATATTATCTTAGGTGTGAATCTTTAAAAATGAGTACCAATGATTTTATGTGTGTGTGTGTGTGCGTGCGCGTGCGCACAGGAATATTTTATTTTGCTCGTACATGGAGAACTAGGTATTTTCATCTAGCAGAAAAACAGGTATTTCAAAGGAAATTGGAAATCGTAACTCCTTGAACTAAAACTCCCTAACGGATGCCTTGTAGCTGCTTGTAGGGCATGTGGGAGGATCAGAAGGTAGGATTTCTTTTGAGGATTTCTCACGGGAAGATATAAAAGAAAATGGTGATCTCTTAGTGGTGTTGGAGACTTTAAACATTGATAAATACTTTTCTAAAGAAATCCTGAGCATTCAGGACATGCGGTCCTGCCTTACCTGGAGGCCGCCTCTCTTCCAGTGCCCTCTGAGTTATGCAGCTGAGATGTGCAGGGCTCCCATCCTCCAGGGGTTCCTGGGGGCAGGGGGGGCACAGGGCAGCCATGCAGACTGTGTTCTTGTTCCCTGTCGGCTCTTCCACCCCCACCGTCCTGTTCCGCTGTCTTCACTCTTGCCCTTCTTGGGTGAGGTCATTCATTCCATGACTTCTTACTTCCTTGTATGTTGATGACTGCGAATCTCATCTTCTCCCTTTAGCCCCGAGGATGTTCTCAATGACCAGGAGGCATTTGAAGCCTTATCAAACCAAACTCCTCATTCTCCCGGCCCATTCCTGCTCCTGCCTTTCCACCTTCCCCTCCTTCTCCTTTCATTGAAGCGTTTGTCACGTTAGTAAACAGCAAAACCCTGGATGTCACCTGGGATTCCTCGCTGCTCTGCAGTCCACCGTAAACCCTGGCGCCCCAATTACAGTGATCTTTCTAGAAAGTGGCTCCATGTGCCATCGTCACTACCCCCCCAATGGTGGGCACCAGCACAGGGACACACAGCGGGCCGTGAGGAAGGGAACGGGGCTGGCTCCTGACCAGGCCCTTCTGCGCCGACTCCTCTGCTCCCCGGTAAGCTGCAGGTGGACCACAGGCTCACGACTGTGACAATGCCCCGTGTCACTTCATCTGTGTGATGGGGCAGAGAGATAACACAGGCCAGGCGCAGCGGGGACCAGCTCCCCAAGGCTGGGGAGGTTGGGTGACAGCGATGAGGGAGAGGCTGATGAGTCCTTTAGGACCCAGCTCCTACCCGCTGTGCCACCCTGCGTGGCCAGAGCTGCTCCCCAGCACGGGGTCTTTCCACTACTGTTCTTTTTGCCTGTTTCACCCTGCTTGTTCAATGAGCTCTGTTTCCTTCCAAAAAGGACTCAACCCAGAGGTCCGTCTGCGAGTCACGACAACTCTGCTCCCTGCCTACACCATTCCCTCTTTGCCATCCTAGCAACCTTCCCCGGGGTCACCTGTCCCCACCCCCCGGGCACAGTGGGCTCAGGAAGGCTGGGGTGTGTCTCTGCCTCCTTTATGCCCAGCCCAGGGTGGAAGCAGGGTGGGGACCCAGCGGAGTCCTGAAAGGTGATGGCTATGCCACGAGAGGGGCGAGGTGACACTCAAATTACAGAGCAGGTTTCCTACATGTGGGAGTTTAAAAACACATTGCAGAAAAGGAGCAGAATCACATCTTTCCTTCCCTGGGTACAGGCTTGTAGTGGAGGCGCTGTGCCGGCTGCTTGGCACACCTGGTCTGATCCGGTTTTCCTGAGACTCCTGGGAGTCAGTTTATGCTTAGCTGGAGGTGACAGGTCAGTGGGACCAAGCCTGGGGCCAGCAGACTCCGGCCCTGGGGAGAAAGAAGGAAGGGCAAAGGGGAAGGTGACTCACTGGCTGAGGCGCATCTGGGAAAGAGGGGACCAGGCTGGGAGGGGAGGGGCAGCAAGGGAGGCTGGGCAGGCAGAGCAAGGCAGAGGACGGGCAGCTGGTGGACAGCACGGGCCGGGCAGGACAGGTGAGGGGAGGGCAGCCGTGATGTTCTGTGCCTGACGGTGGCTGCTTGCCCGGCAGAACGCAGACGGAGTCCGAAGTTAACCACTCAGGGCCGTGTGAACCTGACACGCAGAACGCGGGAAGTCGGTTGTGCATCGTGCAGGCGAGGTAGTGATTGCTGAGCAATTTATTTATTTATCTTATTTTATGTTTTTGGTACCAAGGATCAAACTCACGACCTCACACTTACCAGGTAAGCGCTTGAGCCAACTGAGCTAAATGCCTGGCCCTGCCATGCAATTTATAAACTTGGCTGAATTAATCACCCCTTTTATCCTCACACCCGTACGGGTAGGGCCCCACACAGAATGGGTTCAGTTATGTTTGACTTCTGCTTCTGTATGACCTCTGCAGTCTACAAGCTGACAGCAAACACAGTCAACCTACCCGCCTCACCTCGGACCCTCGAACCCAGACACGCTGGAACACACTCGGACACACTCAGACACACTTGGATACACTTGGACACACTCAGACACACTTGGATACACTCGGATACACTCAGACACACTTGGATACACTTGGACACACTCAGACAGAGGCCTGGGCTTGGCCTGGTCCTCACTGGCCTCACCTCCCACGCTGGTTCCCCTGCTGCCCCAGGGTCCCGTCCCCTGGGTATGAGCCGTTTGCGGCCCGCCGGGGACACCCTGCTGGGGCACCAGGGACACCAGACGGGTAGGGTCACTGTGTCTCTCACCGCGCTGTCGATGTGTCCAGATGAGGAAGGACAGTGAGGCTTTTCCTCTTCTGGCCCCGGGGAGCTGGGGCTCCAGGGAGGTGAGAGCAGGGCTAGGACCAGAGGCTGGAGAGGCGCGAGGGGCCGGAAGGACTGCGGTTCCCAAGCTCGCTGGGACATAGAGTCCCCTCCCCGCCACGCTCAGTGGGACTGGGAGAGAAGGTGAGATGAGAAGTGAGAAACATGGAGCAAAGTCGGGAGGCCAGGACACTGGGGTGTGAAAGGGAGGGAGGGAGATGGAAGAGAGCAGGCAGGTTGGGGAGGAGGAGGATGAGGGAGCTTGGAGAGAGACCTCCGTGGTGCAGGCGCGGGGACCCAGCCTTGTGAGAAGGAGTGACCCCTGGAAGCCACACTGGACAGAGAGTGACTGAGCTGGGTCTGCAGCTGTCACCCTCGGGTTCTCCCAGAGAGGGCTCTGCCTGCAGAGGGAAAGAGGAAAGGGCTGCAAGGAGAGGGGGACGGCTGCGGTGGGGCCTGCTGGAACCACGCTGGGGCCACCCCTTCCCTGAGGGCCACGGAGAGAGCACCTCGGCTCAAAGGAAGCAGAGGACCCAGCTGGTGGGCGCCTCCCAGGTCCCCTGGCCTCTGAGATGGAGCCAGGCAGGTGGGACCCCAGGGATAGGTCTGCCTGGAACAGTGCCCCACTCCTCTCCTGGCCGGCAGGGCTCTGGTCTCCTCCTCAGCTGCCCCTGCCTCTTCCTTTCTCCCTTCTCTGCCAGTCCCCGCCCAGGCCGCCACCTTTCTGCATTGGCTTTGTGGATTTTAGTCGTGCTTTTCCCACTGCCTCTGATCCCCTCAGGTCACTCTCCCGCCCCACTTGCCCACCACAAACATATCTGACATTTAATATTTTTTGAGGTTGGGAAAAATCTCCCTAAGTTGCTCAGCCTGGCCTTGAACTCATGATTCTCCTGCCTCAGCCTCCTGAGTAGCCGAGATTACAGCTACACACCACAGCACCAGGCTCCTTCCTTTTAAAGCCTTGGCATCTGTTCACACTTACCTCCTTCTGTGCAGAGTATCTTGAAGGGTTCTGCTCACTTCCCCATGTCTTTCTAACATTTGTGTAGAAAGAGCTCAGAAGGCTGTCTTTAAGGTACCTGTGTGGAAAGACCAATGTATGCCGTGAATATTCACATTTAAAAACTTATTACAGGAAAGGACGTGTTGCCAGGCATCCCTCTTGAGAGTCAGCCCCCTCTGAACACACTCGTCCCGTCATCCTTGCCACTGTCTAAGTGCTTCTGGAAGCCCTCTTTCCTGAGTGTCTTTATGAGATGTGATCAAAAATACAGTGAATGCCGCTGTCCAGTGCCATCCAACAGAAAGGCAGCTCGTGAAAACGTGACGCTGTGTCCTGGTCCCCCTGATTCACTGGGCCTGGCACTGTGCGTCTTCTGGCTCTTCCCAGGTCAAAATGACCACAAGAAGGAAATGTTTCAAATCTGTTCAAGACACCAAGTCAGCCAGGACAGCGCAACTAGAGACCCTCAGGAAAGAGCACTCCAGAGCTGCTGCAGAAATTGGCGAGGATGGTGGGATGAGTGTGTGCCAAGTGAGGGGGAATTCGTGGGCAAGTGTCTTCTGCTGTAGTGCGTGTTAACAGTATAAACACTCCCTGTATGTTTCAGCCACACCTCATCTCTAACGAGCACTCCCGTGTGTGCCCTGCGGCATGTCCAGGTCTGTGTGAAGCTTGCAGGGATTTGCCAGGTTCAGCCACGACACAGCAGAGGAAGGTCCAAGGTCAGGCTCCTCAAGCCCCAGGACCCGCTTCCTGCCAGGGCGTCTGGCTGCCTGGGCACAGCCGTGCAGGCCGTTCCGGAGGGAGTTTCCCCTCCTCTGGACCATGGCCCAGTGCTCCCCCTCCATAAGAGACCGAGCTTTCTGGAACAAACTCATCCCAGCTCAGGATTCGGATGATGTAAAAAAAGGGTGACTGATTAATTTGAAACCTGTAACATTCACTGTCAGGAGGACCCAGACGTGCACTTTAGCCTGGCCCTCTCCGTGCTCCTTGCGGGCAGCACCCGTGGGAGAGCAGTTTATTACTGGCAGGCTGATTGGAGCAGGGGAATGCTGCGTCCTAATGTGACTGCTGAATGACCTCGGATCATTTCAGCCCTGTGCTCGCAGAGCGAAGTCGCGAGCACCCACAGGTGCCCGTTTCACAGTGAGCGGAGAGGCCCTGGGGATGCGATACGGGCAGGGGCCTCTTCCCTCCCCAGGTGCTCAGCCGAGGTGTCCCACACGGGCGTTTTGTGACGGCTCTGTCTCGAGGTGTCTGAAACCAACTCCCGGTACAAACAGGCATCTTCTTTACACTTTGCCATTTCTTTCATTAGAAGACTTATTTCCTGTGGTCAAGATGAAGAGCCTAAACTTGAAATGTAAATACACTTCATGGAAGTGTTGCATGATTTTTAAGGAAGTAGGAATGTTGTTCTGAAATGAATAGGTGTCCAAAGCTCCTAGCTTTGGCTGTGGGTCTGTGACCTTCCTCCTTTCATCTCTGTTTTTCCTGTTCCCTTTCTTATATATGAAGTGTGAGTGAAAAATGCAGTAATATACACATTTTAAAAATTGTTCACAGTAGAAACATATTGGTCTCAATTCCCTTTAAAATACTTCTCCTCGCTTCAAACCTTTATCCCATGCTGCTTTCCTCTTTCTGCAGCAGTTCTGGAAGACCTTTTCCTTGAGGGTCTTTAGTGGCTGCCTCGATGCTCTGCCTGAATTGACTCGAAGTGTTTGCTTTTCATGGTCACTGTGGGTCTGGGGAAGATGCACACACCGCCCGACGCAGTGAAAAAGTGGACGAGCGCACAGCATGGTGTTTTACGAGCTGCTTTTCCATGGGATGGCTCTCGGCAGCAGTGCTCACTGTAGTCTTTTATTCTCTTTTGGTACTGGGGATTCACCACGTTCTTGAAAAACACTTGGTGAAGACAGGACAGAGAACTTCCAGAACTGCTTGCACGAATCTCAGGATAAGTGTGTTCAGAATGGGGGGGGGATTTTGAGGGGGACTCATGGGAAAGTGTCTTTTACTGTCATAATTTTTCAAAGTTTAAGCCTCTACTGCAGTGTTTTGATCACACCTGTATAGTATTTTCATCACATGTAAAGACATATGCATAGACATACCAGGACTTTTACATAGGGAAACCATCATTTTAATCCCTGGCATGAGGTGGAGCCAAAGGTGTGGGCAGCCCTCCGCATCAGCTTTTCTCTTCTCATTTCTACTTCGGGTGAACTAAAAGAAGGGCTTTGTAGTCACATAAATATCACTGGCTTCAGTGTCTATAAATGACTAAACTTCCCAACCCTGAGTTCCTACTTCTAGAGCTGGACTTTACATTTTAGCAAACTTTTTTCTCTGACCTGATTTTGTTTCCTGTATTTCTTTTGACCTCCCTGATGTGAAAGTTTGGCAAAAGACAACTCTTTCTGTCCTCTGACCGCCTTCAGGGGAGAACAGTCAGTCTGGTTTTGGAGAGCTGCCGAACGTGTAAAAGTGAAAGGATTCAGTGTTGCTTCCTCCAAGTTAGACTGGGAGCTCCTTCTGTCAGAAAATATGTCTGAATTGCCGTGGTTACAGGAACCCATTGGGCGGGAGGGGCATTGGAGGCCCGCTCTGTGTTTCCATGGTAAGTTCATGTTCTAGAGAGGAAAAGCACTTGAATAAGATCACGAATAAGAAATAACTTCTGAAAACTGACAGTAGTGTTTCATTGCATGACAGTGGTCATATTATCACTCTGGATTAATTATGAAGTGGAGAATATTTTCTACAAAAGCAAAAGTGCCTACAAGATGATCACTGGTACTAAAAAAAGAGAAAAAAGGATAATTTATTTAATGTCAAAATAAAAGATTTCAAGGACTTTGGAAAGTGGTATTATTAGAGAAATTACTAAAAGTAACAATATAATGGAATAGTTTAAGAGTAATTTTAGGAAGGATATGGTGTTGCTTCATGCTCGATTTTCTGGGAGTTTTCAAAAGGAGAAGTTCTTACAGGAAGATCTAAAATAAGGGTTAATAAAGATGTTGCATGAATATGTTCCCTTTAGTTTTCTTTATATTGCACCATTATATGTAGGTTCATCTTTTCTTTTCTTTTTTTTTAATGTTAAAGTGAAAAAAGTAAGAAATAACAGTAAAACTGTTTCAAAACAGGCTCGCAGGAGAGAAACAATAATCAACACATCGCATACTGTTATATTAACCATGGTTGTTCGGAGTCCAAGATACAGGTATAAAACAGTGTCCAGAAAATTACTAGCACAAAACTTTCCCCTCAATGAACCAAGAGAAACCAGCTGTATAACTATCTCAACTGTCTGGTGTTTATACATAATTTTCCCTTTTCCCTTCCTTCCTTTCCCCTTTCTCCCATCACAGTTTTTCTTTTCTTTTGAACAGTTTCTTCCCTATTTACAGTATTTATTGTGCATTTTGGATCTTGTTGGCTCTTTCAGGTTTTCTACAGGTGCCTGTTGGTACCAATCTCCCAACCGAGGCTAGGCTGGCCGGTGCGCTGATTGATTAACCTTCCGAGGGCTGAATTCCCTCTGACAGGCCTTGTCCCCTGTCCCAGTTTAGAGTCTCGTTTGCAGCCTGGCTTCACAAGTTCATCTTCCTGTCCTCTGGGGCCTCAGCTCCTAACAGAACATGTTGACTTTGTCCCCAGAGAGAAGTGTCAAGCGCTGACCAGGTGGCCCAGAGCTCGGTCATGAGCCATCCTGGAGGCCGCCTGGTTCTGACGTCCTTCTCTCAGAACTGTCCTCCTTCTTGCTGTCCTTTATCTGCCGTGGCTAGCTTTGCCTTCGTGCTTATAGGTGACTATTTTGTTTAACAAAGAAACAACACAGAAAGCCTTTTGTGGATGAAAATTTACTGCTTTTAGTTTTTTAATTTTTATTCTATGGAAAAAAAGCAAAACAGCATTTCACAACAAAATATAAGAGAATAACAATAGTTAACACATTGCATGTTGTTATCTTTAAAATAGTTGCTCAGAATACAAGATATGGGCATAAAAAATTCTCCAAGTGATATTAGCACTGAAAAGAAAATGCCTTCTTTTCAGTGAGCTAAGAGTAATTGTTAGTACCTGTTTTTTAAATTTCGCATTCCTTCCTTTCTCCTTCCCCCCATTCTAGTTGTTTCTTTCCTTTTGAACAACTTCTTCCCATTTCACAATAGCTATTGTACATTTTGGTCCTTGTTTACTCTTTCAGTTTCTCACACCAGGGAGACAATATGATGTTTATGCTTCACTTATGAGGCGAGTCTCTAGTTGCATCCATTTACCTACAAAAATCTCAAGTGTATCCTTATTTATGGCTGAGTAGTACTCCATTATATAAAAAGACCACATCTTTCTTATCTGTTTCTCAGTTGATGGGAATTTGAGCTGTTCCAAGATTTAGCTATACAAATTGTGCTGCTATAAAAACGAGTGTACATATATCACAGTGGTATGATGATTTTAATTTTGGGAAGATACCTAGAAGTGGAAGAGCTGGGTTGAATGGGATCTTTAATCCTAGTTTTTTGAGAAATCTCCATACTGATTTCTACAGTGGTTGATCCAGTCTCCACTCCCATCAATAGTGGAGAAGAGTTCCTTTACCCCTATAGCCTCACCAGCGTTTGTTATTGTTTGATTTCTTGATAATAGCTGTTCTTTCTGGAGTGATATAGAATCTCAGTGTTAACTTGCAACTCTTGAATGACTAGTGATATTGAACATCTTTTCATGTATCTATTTGCCATTTGTATTTCTTCATCTTTTTTATTTTATTTTTAATTTTTATTTTAAAGAGGATAAAATCTAACAAAATAAAACAGAATAAATCCAATCAAAACAAAGCAGTGAATGTGGTACAGAATTTCAAAACAGGATACTAGGCAATCAACAATGGCTACCATAATATATCTTGTTATCTTCACAATAGTTATCCATATCACCAGATATAGTAAAATCAAATTAAAAAAGAATAAAGCCAATCAAGACAGAACAATGAATAAAACAAAAAAATAAATTGGAGCAAAACAAAGCAGTGAGAACAATATTGGATTTCAAAAACAAGACAGAATGAAGTCCTCCATAGTTGCTATATTGCGTACTGTTACCCTCCTAATAGATGCTCGGACTACCAGCCTCAGGCCTGCAAAGTCAATCAAACAATAGAAGCATTTAGTTGTTTTTGTGTCTCAGTTGCTATCAACTCAGCCTGTGATCCTCCAAATCAGCTGGTTTTCTGGTTGCTTATGGAGGGGGAGGGTTGGGGATCCCTTGATTCTCAGCCCCTGTATCAGTTGGTTCTCGGGAGGGGCAGACTGGCGTCTCTCTTCTTGGTCTGCGCATGGTCTTGGTTCTGCGCAGCTCATGGGAAGGGCAAGTTGGCTTCTTGTAGCCTTCCCAGACCCAGCACGGCTTCTTGTATTTCTTCATCGTATTTCTTCATATCCATCACAGATGCCCATTTTTGGATTGGGTCTTTGAATTTCAGGGGCCTGATTTTTTTTTTCCCTGTTCTTTATATGCTCTAGATATAAGTCCTTTGTCTGAGGGACAACTGGATAAAACGTTTTCCCACTCTTTGGGTTGTTTTTTCACTCGGGTGCTGATTTCTTTTGATGTGCAAAAACTTTTTAATCAGATGAGATCCCAGTTGTTGATTCTTTGCAGTATTTCCTGTGCAGTTTGGATTTTGTTCATGAACTCTCTGCCTACACCTATGTGTTCAAGATTTTTAACTGCTGCCTTTTCAAGTAGATTTAGTGTTTCTGTTTTTAATGTTTAGATCTTTGATCCATTTCGATTTTAGTTTAGTGCATGGTGATAGACATGGTCTAGTTTTAGTCTTTGGCATGTGGATAGCTAGTTTTTCCAGTACCATTTATTAAAGAGATTATTTTTCTTCCAGTGAACATGTTTGGCCCTTATGTCAAAGAGAAGGTGATTGAGTGTGTTTGGAGTTGTTTTTGCATCTTCTAATCTGTTCTACTTATCCTTAGGTCTGTTTTATTTGCCAATACCATGCTGATTTTGTCACTTAGCTTTGTAGTATAATTTTAAGTCAGGAATTGTGATGCCCTTGCCTTGCCTTTGTTGTCCAGAATTGCTCTTGCTTTCCTAGGTCCCTTCTGTTTCCAAATGAATTTTAGGAATGGTTTCTCAAGTTCTGTGAAGTATGCTAATGATATTTTGAATAGGATTGCATTAAATCTGCATAACAATTTTGGGAGTATGGCCATTTTTACTGTGTTGGTTCTTCCTATCCATGAGCAAGGGTTATCTTTCTATTTTCTTATATCCTCTTCAATGTCCTTTTTCAGTGAACTGAATAGATCTTTTACTTCCTTTGTTAGATTGATTCCTAAGCATTTTGTTTTTTGGATGCTATTGTGCAGGATGTGATTTCCCTAATTTTTCTCTCTGTGAGTTTGTTGTTTGTGTTCAGCAATGCTCTTGATTTCTGAGTATTGACTTTGTATCCAGCTATATTACTGAATTCGGTTATTAAATCTACAAGTCTTTTGGTGGAGTTTTGGCACTATGTAGAGTATCACATCATCCACAAATAATAATAATTTAACTTCTTGCTTTCCTAGTCTTATTCCTTTGATTTCTTTCTCATGTCTAATTGCTCTGGCTAATGTTTCCAGAACTATATTAAATAGGAGTGGTGATAGAGGATATCCTTGTCTTGTTCCTGATTTTAAAGTGAAAGCTTTTAGTTTTTGTCCGTTTAGTATGATGTTGGCTGTTGGTTTGTCATAGATTTTTTTAAAAAATCAGATTAAGACCTTCTATTTTCTTTAGGGTTTTTGTCTTGAATGGGTATTGGACTTTGTCAAATGCTTTTTCTGCATCTATTGAGGTGATCATGTGGTTTTTGTCTTTGGCTCTGTTAATGTGGTGTATTATGTTTATTGATTTGCATACATTGAATCATTCCTGTATCCCTGGAATGAATCCAGTTGGTCATGGTGTGTAATCTTCTTGATGACTTGCTGCATTCCATTAGCCAATATCTTATTGAGGATTTTTGCATATATGTTTGTTAGGAGATTGGCCTGTAGCTCTCTTTTTTGGTTGGGTCTTTTCCTGGCTTTGGTATCAGAGTAATATTTGCTTCCAGGAATGATTTTGGAAGTATTGCTTCCCTTTTAACTTCATTGATGAGTTTCTACATTAATGGCATTAGTTCTTATCTAAATTTTTTGTAGAATTTAACAGTGAATATATTAGGACCTGGGCTTTTCTTTGTTGGTAAATTTTTTTAATTAATTTTCAATTTCATTGGCTGATATCAGGTTATTTAGAAGTTTTATATCTTCTTAATTCAACTTTGGCAATTTGTATGTGTCAAGGCATCTGTCCATTTCTTCTGTGTTTTCCATCCTATTAGAGTACAGTTTCTCAAAGTAGGTATTGATAATTTTCTGGATTTTTGCAGGATCCATTGTGATTTTCCCCTTTTCATTTCTTTTTTTTAAAATTTTATTTAAAAAGAAAAAACAAAAAAGAAAACAACCAAACAAAACAGAAAAAGGCTAGCAACAATACAGAATTCCAAAGGCAAAAAATAAAATAACAAGAACAACAACAAAACAAAAACAAAAACACTAAGAAATCTCCACTTGATAAGTTACATACTGTCATCCTTGGAAATAGTTGTTCAAGTTACAACATTAAAGCACACAAAGTAGACATTCAAACAGTGAGACTGTTAACAGTTCTGCTCAACAATCTAACAAAAACATTAATGTGGTCATCTATCTTACACACTTAAACATGTATGCAGTTATATCCTTTAGAGCACTTTCTTTTCCCCCCTTTTTTTACATACATATTTTTAAATTTTATTTTAAAGGCAGTAACCCCTTTTCATTTCTAATTGCTTGAATTTGAGTCTTTCTTTGATAAGGTTGGCTAAGGTTTTATT
The DNA here is from genome assembly GCA_004027295.1 of Dolichotis patagonum. Classification (NCBI taxonomy): domain Eukaryota; kingdom Metazoa; phylum Chordata; class Mammalia; order Rodentia; family Caviidae; genus Dolichotis; species Dolichotis patagonum. Next base: position 13,774 of record PVJX010016982.1, read on the forward strand.
GCTTTTATTTAATCTTTCAAAGAACCAATTCTTTGATTCATTGACTTTTTGTATTGTTTTCTTAGTCTCAATTGCATTAATTTCTGCTCTTTGTAATTTCCTCCCTTAGCTTTAGGTTTGATTTGTTCTTATTTTTCTAGAGGTTTGAAGTTCAACTTTAAGTTGTTTATTTGAGCTCATTGTGTTTTTCTGATATGAGAACTCATTGCTATAAATTTCCCTCATAGATCTGCTTTCTTTGTGTATATTGTATTGGCATTATACTTAATTCTAGATATTGTTTAATTTCTTCTGTAACCCACTGATTGTTCAGGAGGGTGTTGTTTAGTTTCCATGTGCCTCTGTAGTTTTTGTAATTTCTTTTGCTGTTGTTTTCCAGTTTTATTGCACTATGGTCAGACATCATACATGGGATAATTTCAGTTCCTTTGCATTTACTTAAGTATGCCTTATGGGCTAATATGTGATCTGTTTTGGGGAATGTCCCATGTGCAATTGAGAAGTTTATGTGTGTTCTTCTGATGTTATAGTGTAGAACACTTTGTAGATATCTATTAAGTCCATTTGTTCACAGGTTTGGTTTAATTCTGATATTTCCTTGTTGATCTTTTGTCTAGTCGATCTATTTGAGAGTGGGGTATTATGGTCTCCCACTACAACTGTATTAGTGTTGATTTGATTGTTCATGTCCATTAATAATTAGGTGCATATGGTATTTGGTGCATATGTGTTTATGATTATTACCTCTTCTTGGAGTTTTCCTTTAACAAATGTGTAGTGACCTTCTTCGTCTCTTTTGATTAATTTTGGCTTGAAGTTCACATTGTCTACAAATAGAATGGCTACTCCTGCTTTACTATGGGTTCCTGTCACATGGAGTATTGCTTTTTATTGGCTTTCAGTCTATAAATTTAGTTTTGAGTTAAATGTGTTTCTTGAAAGCAGTAAGTCGTGAGACCTTGCTTCTTGACCCATTCTGCCAATCTGTCTTTTTTCTTTTATTTTCTTTTTAAAAATCTGTTTCTTTTGGTTGGTGAGTTGATACCATTTACACTGATGATTACAGCTGATATTTATTGGCATATATTTTTCATGTTATTTTGCTATTGTTGGTTCCCTCTCTTTACCCTCTGTTTAATGACTTATCCTACCTGATGGTTTTTCCACTGGTGTTCTCATGCTTGTGTTCTCATTTTCTAGTATATCCGTTAGAGAATTCTGAAGAGCTGGTTTGGTGGTCATGAATTTCTTCAGTTCTTTGTCATGGAAGTATCTTATTTCCTCATTGATTTTGAAAGATCGTTTTGTGGGGTACATCAATCTGGGTTGAAGGGTGTTTTCTTTGTCTTTAAGACATTGTGTTTTGTTATATTTAAAATAATTGCTCAGAATATAAGATATGGGCATAAAAATTTCTCCAACTGATATTAGTATAAACTTTCCTTTTCAATGAACTAAGAGACACTAATAGTATAACTGACTTGCATTTGTCCCCTTTTCCTTTCTGTCATTTCCCCTTTCACCTGCCCTAGTTCCTTTTCCTTTTGAACAATTTCTTCTCATTTTGCAATATCTACTTATATTTTAGATCTTATTTACTCTTTTGGTTTCTTATATCATGGAGACAATACAATGTTTACACATGTGAGTCCGATTTATTTCACTTATGAGTATGGTTTCAGGTTACATCTATTTACCTATAAAAGTCTCAATTTTATCCTTCTTTATGGCTGACTTGTACTCCATTGTATAAAAATATCACATCTTTTTTATCCATTCTTGGTTGATGGGGAAGGTTGTTTTCTTTTAGGGCTTAAAATACCTCACTCCAAGATCTCTTTGACTTGAGGTTTTTTGTTGAGAAGTCTGCTGTGATGGATGTTCCTTTATAGGTAATTTGTCCCTTTTCTATAGTTGTTTTTAATATTCTGTTCTTCTATTGAATTTTGAGAATCTTGATTATTATATGCCTTGATGTAGATTTATTTTTGTCATGGCTATTTGGCATTCCATATGCTTCATTTATTTGTATGTCAAATTCCCTATCCATGTTTGGGAAGTTAGTTGTCATTATTTCTGTAAAGAGGTTTTTAAAAAATGTCTTTTGCACTGTCTCTAGCTTTCTCACAGACTCCAGTCAGTCTTCTGTTGTTCTTCTTTGCTTCATCTTGTAGCTGTTTGATTGATTTTTTCTTGATATCTTACTATTTTTAAGATATCTTTCTTTTCATGGTTGCTAGCCACAATCCTGTCTTCTAGATTTGCTATTCTAGCTTCAATTTTTGGGTATACTTTCAGCAGAGCTTTAATCTCCTGGGTTTCTGTTTGGATCTTTTTCATAGATTCCATTTCTTTCCTATGTTGGGCATTCATGATTTCCTTTGTTTTCCTGGGTTCCTCTATTGTCTGTGTCTGCTTTAATGTGGCTTGTTTTGATTGTCATTTCTGTTTGTACCTTAGAGATTATTTTTTCTATATCCACTTTTATTTGTTTTTTTCACTTCTGTTGCTATCATTCCAGAAAATTCCAGTGGTTGGCTTCTAATTTCCTCTATCTTACCGTGCTCTGGAGTTGTCCTGTGTGGGCTGGGCATCTGGGGTTGCATTTCACTTCTGTGTCTTGTCATTTTCTGTTTTCTATTTTTTATTTTATTTTGTTTTCTGTGTTGATGTGTATAGATTTCTTATGGCAGATAGCTTTATCCCTAGTCTCGAGGCTTCCCTAGGAAATGTCTGTTTCTCAGGGATGTCTTCTGGTATCAGTGGTGCTTGGTCTTTGTGGCTATCCAAAGAACTTACCTTCCCAGTGTACTGAAGATGAGGATAAGAAGTCGTTATCTGTTGGCACAGCCCTCAGTCCTTTGGTACTGGATTATGGTGATGGTAATGACACCATACAATCACGTCATACAACAGAGAAAAGCTGATTATAACAGGTGTGATATCCTGGCTAAAGTAGTACAGTTAGCAATAATAATAGTCTTGAGCACTGCCTGGCTACTGACAAACTGTGGTATCCATTAGCCTGATACCTTTAACCATAGGAGCAAATTCTACAGTTACATACCAGATTCCAGCACATACTAGGAACTCATATGCAATGATTTTCCCCTTAGTGGAGTGATTTTTACTCTATTGCAGGGTAGGGGCAGGGAGGGGTTAAGAGGGATGGGATCAAGATAAAGAAATGAATGTGGTCCAATATAGTAGGAGCAAGGCTGGAGGGCAAAGGACGATCACCCAAATTATGAGAAACTGGAGGACACAGGAGAGAAAGAATGGAAGAAAAAGTGGAAGAGTATCGAAATGAACCAGGAAGAGAAGAGACAATGTTTATTCACATGAAAGTATCGTAAAATCAAGCAAGAGAACTGACAAAAGAGAATAAGAAGACCTATAGATGAAAACGAAAATGAAGGTAATAAATCTAAGTGGTGAAAGAAAGAGAAGAGACCAAAACCAAAAACCAAACATAACCATAAAAAAATAAGACCAAGCTAAACTAAACAAAAAGGAGCCCAACTGGACAGAAAAAGGAAAACCAATCAAACAGACATAGAAAAACAAGTGTAGTAGAATTCCTTTGCTGTTCACGGGTCTGCGGTAGGTCCACGTCTGATCCCAGAAATGTACTGTGTACTCCAGCCAAGTTTGCGATGGGATTTGTGCTGGGTTCGGGACTGATCTTGGCATTTGGATGTGGTGGCTGGGGCTGGTGTTCTGTTGCTGGCGTTCTCCCGGTGCCCTTGGAGATATCTGTGTCTTCTATGTCTATACCTATATCCCCCCACCCCACCTGCCTGCTTCTATTCTGCATGTCTGTGTGACAGAGCCCAGACCTGGCTCACTGACTCACCAGTGTGGGGTGCGCACTGCCACTGCTGCCTTGGGTGGGGGGTCACTGGGGATCCCTGCCTGGGGCAGTCTGGGCCACTTGTGGACACCCCTGCTGCCACTCTAAGTTCTCTAAAAGTTCACTTTTGTCCTTGTTTATTTTCCCAAGAAGGACTTCCTCAAGGTAAAAACAAAAAAGCCCTCCTTTTGTGCCTCTTCCCTGACAGCCTGTTGTCTTCCTCCCTGGGCCCTAGATCTGCAGTTCCCGCTTCTCCCTCCTGCCCTGCGGTGAGCCTGCAGCACTCTCCCCATTGCCAGCCCAGGTCTGTGTGTTCTCTGAGCTGCTTCCTCAGCTCGAGATGGGGTGGCAGGAAGATGGGGAGCCGAGGAGGGAGGAAGTAGCCAAAAGGCCCCAGCCACTCCCCTGGGACAGCAGCTCTGGCTCTTGGCTCTGGGGTCTGAGAAGGAGCAGTTGGTACAGGGAAGTGCTTCTTAACCCCCAGAAGCTCTTGCTCCGTTCCTTCTCTTCTTGCCCTCAGCGTGGGCACCGGTGTGGGCCTTAGAGAGGTGCGAAAGAGCCGGGAAAATGTATTCCACAGAGACCGCGGCTTTGGGTTGGGCAGAGCCCTATCCTTGAGGTGGAGGAGGGCCTCCTGAGGAGGTGACTCAGGGCCCAAGAGGGTGGAGGTGGGTTTGACGGTGACAGCAGAGGAGAGCACAGGCAGGAAGGTCTGGAACTGGAGAAGCCAGGCTGAGCACTGCTGGAGTATCGCCAGGAGAAGCACAAGGAGGGCATGGAGAGAGGAAGGAGAATCAGGCTGGAAGGTGAGCAGGAACCAGGCTGCAGAAAGTGCCTCTTAGGGGTTAGAGCTTGACCTTTCTCCATGGCCAGTGGGAGGTGCCCAGAGACTCTGGGGTGAGCCCTGGGGGGACAGCCTCTCCCCCTCAGGGAGAGGACACTGGCTTCTGCTCTGCAGGGGTACAGGGGAAGCGGTCTGTGGCAGGGCTGGACGTGGGCCGCCTTGGTGCTCCTTGGTGGAAGGTGTGGAGGGAGGACTGGGGAGTTACCGATGGGTGGCCTGGGTGACCATCTGTCTCTTGCAGCCGCTGACGGTGCACCTGGCCTGGCTGGGACTTCTCAGGAGAGCCCTGGGTCCTACAGTGCTCGGGCCTTGTAAGTTAGGCACACCCCAGGTTTCTCTGGGGAGACACAGCCTGGTTCCAGGACCTCTAGATCCCCGTGAGGGTGGTCTGCAGGGGCACCATGGGTGCTGAGGGACTTCCTCTGAATCTCTCTTCTCGAAAGTGCCAAACCATCATCTTCCCCATTTCCAGTCTCCGTATGACTGAGCAGCTTTATGTGTCACTGCATTCTGCCACATCCCTCCGTCCTTCCTGACCGCTGGGTCATTACTCATCCTGACAGTGTGGTGTGTTCAGGACCTTGGCTTCTCTGGTCTATGTTATCAGAGGTGCCTGTGTTCCTTCTTATGGTCTATGGGTTTCTGCATGTTTGAAATCATCTCTTTGCCTCTTTATTTTTAAGTCTTCAATAGAGTGTGAAGGAAAGTGGGGTTTGAGCTGCACTGGAAGATGTGATTCAATTTTAATGCCAAGTCGCACAGCATATGGCCCTTACCTTCTCCATGTGTCCCTTACAGTCTGCATGAGGAAGGTCACATTTCCTCACTAAAGGTTTCATGTTTGAGTCTGTTGAGATAAACCGGTAATAGCTTAACAAGAGAAAAGCCACAGCTCTTTTTTTTTGGTATCGGAAATCGAACTCAGGACCTCGAGGTTGTCAGGCAGGCGCAGTGCTGCTGAGCTATATTCCCAGCCCTAAAAAGCCAAAACTTTTATTTTATTTTACTTTAAAGAGGATAAAATCAAGAGAAATAAAACAGAATAAAACCAATAAAAAATAAACCAGTATAAGTGATTCAGGAATTCTAAACCTTACAAAACCAACAATAGTTACCATAGTGCCTTTTGTTGTCTTCAAAATAGCTGTAGATAATTTTGGTCCTAGTAAAAATCGAACAGAACAGAATAGAATAGAAACAAGAAAGCCAAAGCAGTGAATGCAGTAAAGGACTTCAAAACAAGCCACTAGTAAATCCAAGATGGTTACCGTAATATATCTTGCTATCTTTCAAATAGCTGCTCCTGCCATCAGATTTAACATAATCAAACAAAACCAAAGACAATAAAACCCAACCCAACAAAACAATGAAAATGATATGATTTCCCGGCAGGGATTGCTTCCTGGTGAGGCCCTCCAATGCCCCCACAGTCCGCAAATGACTCTGACTCTGGAGAGGGGCTTGGGTGTGGCTGTAACCAAAACTTAAAACAATTTTTTTGATCATAGTTTGACATGACCCAGGAGCCTTCGGAGTGAAGACCCTAGGGCCCTGGGTGAAGTAATCCATTTTTGTACTTAGGGTAGCCACGTAGCGTGGGGGCCTCAGGGGATGAAAGTGGCCCTCAGCGGTCACCTTTCTTCCTCTGAGGTGTGGGGTGGAGCCCTTTCTGGAAGCAGTCTGTGACCTATAACCAAAAATGGCAGGTGTGAGAATTTCTTTATGGCCAGCTCTGCACACTCCACTGTGGGAGAAGCTAAGATAAGGTTTGCAGGTTTTACAGCTGGTGTTGGTGAGGAAGGCTCTGGTTTCCGTGACTTGCCTCGGAGGAAGAGAGTTCTAATCTCTGTGGCTTGCTTGGGGAAGATGAAGGGACAAGGGACAGAGATCAGAAGTCAGAGAGAAGCTGCTTCCCAGCTTTTTACTTGTAAACCAGGCCATCCTTTTCTAAGCCCCGACACCTTTGCAATACAAATGGATGAGTTTTTGGTACAGAATTAATCTTATGTGGTCAGATGGCAGCCTGATAAATGCAGTCTGTTCTTCCTCATGGTTCCAGAGACTCCATAGTCCCCGGAAGGAAGCTAAAGGAAAAATCCAAGGCGGTCAGGCATGCTGATACTGATGTCTTATCCTCCTCTTGTTCTTCTGCTAGGCCGACTCTTGTGACCCAGGGAGAGACAGGTGCCAAAATGTTCTGCTATAGACGGAAACCACACGGTGAGTACTGCATTCTTCCCGTGGCATGAGGAAAGTATGGGTTTTAATAGTCTTTTCATTTTCATGGAGGTTTTATTTATTTACAAAACAACAACAATGACAATAACCTCACACACAGATCATAGGTGTGCAGTTCAATAAGCTTTGACAACTGTATATTTCAAGTGACCCCAAGAGGTGTACAACACAAGATAGGGGACATTTCTGTCCCCTCAGAAAGGTCCCTTATATGTCTTTTTATTCATCTTCCCTAAATCTCCCACGGTGACCTTTTGCATTCTATCAGTTTAGTTTTGTTTATTTTTAAATGACTAGAAATACTGTATAGTGAAACAGTATAGTAAACATTCTTTCGTTGTGATTCTTTTGCTCAGCAGAAGCAAAAGGTTTTATTTGGGCTACATAAACATGGCTGCAGGTTGGTTAGTTTGTTCTTCATTTCTTTTTTGAATTTCTTTTCTTTTCTTTTCTTTTCTTTTCTTTTCTTTCCTTTCCTTTCCTTCCTTGCTCCTTCCTTCCTTCCTTCCTTCCTTCCTTCCTTCCTTCCTTCCTTCCTTTTCTTTTGAGACAGAGTCTCGCTATGTAATTCAGGCTGGCCTTGAACTTGATTGTAGGCTGGTCTCGAATTCACAGTGATCCTCCTACCACAGCTTCCAAGTGCTGGGATTATAGGCGTGTGCCACCATGTCCCAGTCTTTCTTAAATTTCAAAGCTGTATTCCACTGTGTGACTATGCCAACATTTAAAACTAAATTGGTATAATACAGACAATTTTGGTCATAGGAACAGGAAGCCCACTTTGGAGTGGTTGTTTGCTTGCTTGAGTTATGGGTCTACTGAGTATAGGTTGATTTTTCCTCATCTGAAATGCTTGGGATCGCAAGTATTTTGTTGGTGTTTTTTTAATTTAGAATTTTTATATACATTTCATCTGACTAAACATCCCCAATCTGAAATTCAAAATACTTCAAAATCTGAAACTTTTAAAGTGCTCCAAAAATGTCTCAGGTTTCAGAGCCTTTTTGGATATCAATTTTAGGTTAGGGATCTTCAACCTGCAGTATTCGGGATCTGTCGTGTACACCCCAGCTGCAGAGTACTTAGTTCTCTGGTGCACTTAGCTGGCTTTATCATTACCATCGTTGTTTCAGACTCTGTGGAGACTGGACTGGATTAGAAGTTAGCTAATGCCCTACTCCTCCTCCCCGGAACACGTCGGACCGGAGCTTAACCTGCTTGTAAAGGTGGTCACCTCCTGATGCAGCCCGCTGTCTCCTTGGACAGGGAACCCTTGCTTCCTTTACCCTCATAACCAGCAGAATTCCTACTCACGGCCCATTAGCTATGCTTTCTGGGTGACACTTTCATATTCCTAGAGGCAACCTAAGAGCCTAGGACTATTGTCATCATCTTTCCTTTGTCATGTGGAATTATTTATATCAACTCACAGGTGTAATTTTTTTTTTTTTTGTCTTTTCGAGGTGGTCTCACTGTGCAGTTCAGCCTGGTTCTGAGCTCACTTTGTAGCCCAAGCTGGTCTCGAACTTAAAACAATCCTCCTGCCTCAGCCTCCCGAGTGCACAGGTGTAACCTTAATTGTGTACACACAGGCACGTTCTCGGCAGGACCTAGTGTGGCAAAGCTTTGATAGATTAAGAACATGAATGACGTCTGGGTCTCAGTCTCTTGACAGTGATCTGTGTGGCCTATGAGTGTACACATGTGAAAGTGGGCAGATTTTAATAAATCAAAATAAGAAAATGGAAGTCATTGTTTTGTCTCATGATCAGCCCTCCAGGCTGCTGTGCGTGTGTATTGTGTGACCTCAGTGAACAGGTCAGTTGACCTCGTCCCAAGTGGAGTCACGCTGATGTTATATTTAAGCCTCCTCTTTACTTGATATGGTGATTGTAGATTTATGTCTTTGAATATTTCTCTATGAAATTATTCTTCTCCATAGTTCCTGTAACTCTTATGAAAATATTGGATTTTACAGAAAAATTGAAAGAGGAATACAGTGAAAGATGAGTATACTTCACCATCATCCTACAGTGTTATCATTTTATATTTCTTCTCTTTGCACAGACAGACATGCTCATTCACACACACACGTTTTCTTGTCAAACCATATGACAACAAAAGCATGACATTTAACTCCCAAAACTTCAACACACATCTCTTAAGAGCAGGTTATTCTCCTACCTCAGTATTAGAAATACAACACTGACAAATAATACACACTTCATTTTTCAATTTCCCTGCTTATGTTGTGAATACTTCCGCTCTGAAAACTGGTTTAAACCTTTTGGTATAATATCCAGTCAAGATTCACACACTGAGTTTGCATTTAAGTCTCTTTTTAAAAAAAAATTAGAATAATTTTCCCATTATTTTGAACTTTAGGAGCATCACTTTGCAGACTTTTCTAGTAGGGTGTAGTTAATTCCTCCTAAATCAGTTTGAATGGAACATCTCTGGCACAAATTCTATGTCAATAATACTCCATTTTAAATTGAAAATTAGCTAGATTATTGACAGCTTTTTTGGTGAGGAAAGCAATGTGGATCTTCCTCACACAGAATGTTCTAGAACAGAGCATGTGTGGTACCACTACGTAAGGAGACTAAATATCTCTCCACACAGCCGTGTCTGCAGAGCTGAGGCCAGTGCCTCCATGTTGGACGTGGTATCAAGGCCACAGGTTGTGAGAAAGACAGATGTTTGTGACGATTGTCATTGTACGGTCATGCCAGAGAATGATGCCTCTTTACATGCCCTTAATTCCTTGGACCTCATGAGAGAGTGGAGAGCTTCTTACCTATAAAATATTTACTTACTCAGCCAGCCAACATTTTAAAAAGTGTAATTTAAAGAAATTTTTAATCAACATGTATATAATTGTGCATAGTTTGTTTCAATATGTGTACACAATATATAGTGATTGGGTCAGGATAATGGGCTCACCCCATCACCCCAGACGTTTATCGTTGCTTTTTAGCAGACATTTTTGAACCTTTTTTATAATTCAGCAAAATAATCACATTCTCACAACAATTTAAAAATTTATGGTAGCCACGATGGCTTCAAACAGTCAGTAAATGCCACTCCCGCGTCGCGCCGGTGCAGGAGCAGTGTGGAGAGCTTCACCCAGCCAGCGTGGCTGGGAGAACACTACCGCGCCTGCGTGAGCAGCACGCGTCTGCCTCGTTTGATAAGGGCGAGCTCGCACTTATCTAACCTGGCGCCATCTCAAGAAGCGCTGGCCATCAAAAGCCTTGTGAAAATATGCAAGCCGGACATGGGTGTGGTGGGAAAACCACAGGTGCCCCCCAGCTGGGCTTTCTTGTTTATCTCCATATCCACACAAAGCCTCGTACGCTTTAAGATGTGAAAAATTTCAGCCAGTTGGCTCAGATTTTTAAGACACTCTGATGACAGGCTGTTTTCTGTTACTTTTGGAGACTCTTCCCTTTGTGAGTGGCAGGCGGAGGGGAGCCCAAGCCCTGGTGTTTCCGAGTGTGTGTGGGCTGCGTGACGAGGACGTGCTCAGATCTCACGGCTTTGGTAACGTGGAAGCAGAAGTGGGGATCAGAACTTTCTTTAAGCTGCCACAGCTGCTCTTGCCTGGAAGTGGGGGGCTGTGGAGCCGGGCCCCCTGCCCTGTGAGGAAAGCGCTGAGACCGTCCATGGGGCTGGGGCTGGGAGGAAGCAGCCTGGCCCTGTGGTCTTTTTTCCTTGGGCCCCAGGCACTGCTGCCTTTGTGTTCTCCTCCTCTATAAAAGTATTAAAAATTGTATTTATGACCGAGTTAGAACAAAGACAAATATTTAAACTGGATTCATCATTATGTACCCATTACTATTTTATTCATTTTTGTCTTTGATTGTAAAACAAATGGGAATTAGAATCTTTTTTGTTTTGGGGGCCTTGGTGGGCCCTGGGGCTCTCTGTCTGCTGTGCCTCCTGGGTGAGTCACCCTGATCCCTCCAGGGGCGGTGCCTTCTGGGAGCCGTAAGGGGGACCAGCAGTTTCTGAGAGCTCCTTAGGGCAGTGTGGGCTGGCCACGTGGAGGGGGTCCCTGGGGTGCTTGGCGTGATGGCGTAGCACTTTGGAGTCTCGGTTGCTGCTACACAAGTTTAAAAATCTTGTGACCGTACAGATGTGCAAGACACTTGGCTGTTTTCACAACACAACCACAACCCTCAGGGTTTTTTTTCCCCTTCAGTTTATACAGACATTTGACTGTAGGTGGCTGTGACGTAAAATGGGCAGTACGGTAAGATCGGCAGGATAGGGAGTCCCTGGATTTGACCAGAGTGGGTGCTGTGGCTGAGGGAGCTTTATCAGTGTCTGGGGGCTGACGCCAAGTCACAGCAGAAACCCGGGTCCCACCACCTATAGTCCTGGATTCTCGAATCCTCCAAGGCTCACCCTTCTCTGAAGTTTAGGACCTAGATCTTCAAAGGTCACTGTGAGGATGAGCAGAAAATGCAATGATATACATGAGGCAATTACAGAAGCATTCCCTATACATCTGACTACTGAATTCATAGACGCATGTTGTATAGTGCATTGATTTCTAGTTTTTGCTCTAATCCTAGGCTTTGCGCAAGTCCTTTCATCCCATTTTGTGGGTCACATAAGTGCTACAGCTGGGCTTCCTGCTTCGGAAGGAACTCTTGGGGCGCTGAGGCCAGAGGACGGCTGGAAGCCCCAGGCCTCTCCTGCTTCCCCCAGGCCTGCTAATTTCGCAAGGGCCATTCACTTATGGGACCTCCATGAAGGCCTGCAGCACAGTCAGTGCTCTGGTTGGAGTTTATGTATCTGCTTTGTGAGCTTTTCTGTGCTGTCTCCTGAAACACATGTTGCACAGCTGTATCTGGGTAGCAGACAAACCAGCCCAGGGATTGTGAGCCCCCATGCTAACAGCATTTTGGATTTTATGAGTCTTGTTCACCAGTGGAGGAATAAAGTCCATATTTTTTCCTGTGTAACTAGATTATTTAATGTCACAAGGCTTTTTTTGAGCATACTTTAAATATATGTATATGTGTGTGTGTGTGTGTGTGTGTGTGTGTGTGCGTGTATGTACTTGTTTATATTTTGAGACAGGGTCTTGCTATGTAGCTCAGGCTGGCCTGAACTCACTATATAGCCCAGACTGGCCTCAAATTCATGGCGATCCTCCTGCCTCAGCCTCCCAAGTGCTAGGATTACGGTGTGTACCACCAGGTATGGGTATGTATGTTTAAAAAGTGTTCTTTCTCTTGAGCTTATTCTTTATGGATTAGTAACAAAAACCCAAAAACTGTTTTCTCAAGTAGTCTTGTAGTTATACTCAAGAAGGAATTGGTTGTTTAAACTTACTTTTTGTCTGTTTGGTAAGTTATTTGTCAAAATGGATCACGTCTTTTCGAAATTGTCCATTTTCTTAGTTTAATTGAATGAGGCTGTGGAAACGAACTATATACCAAATGATACGGCACTGTCTGTGATGTATTCAAGACAGCACTGCCTTCAAGAAAGCCCTCTCAGAACTTCGGGCTTATGTTTCCTAAAGAGTCTGCTTCTGTATTTTAATGAGTTTTTGGTGTCCAGAAAGGAAGAACATGGAAAATGTTCTTCAGTGCTGCTAGAGACGAGAGAGAAGCACCTCTCCTCATGGTTTTGCTGTGCTAGAAGTTGGGTAGAAAGATGCTGAGAGGACTGCGGGACCCTGGGCTCTTGCTGCTTGTCCCGTCAACCTCTGGGCCCAGGAGAAAGCGGGAGGAACAGTGTGGAGTCCTTGGGCCTGCGTGACGCAGGGCTTGCGCTCTGTGTTCACGCCACCTCGGGATAGAACTCCTCTGGCAGAGGATGCCCTGTAGGTCTGCCAGTTTGTTCCCATAGTCACTGTGCAGAGCCAGCCCAGGGAAGTGCAGGAAAGGGAGGCCTGCAAGTTCTCAAGCCCTCCCCAGTCCCTGAGTTCCTGTGACTCTGTTGGAGCGTGGGATTGCAGAGGCTGGGAGCCACACAATGTTTTATTACTCAGGGTACCAGTCAGGTGGGGCTGTTGGCCAGGATGGCCAGTACCAGGATCTCCCGGAGGGAAGCTGCACAGTGCTCTGCACCCCACTTTGGAGTTAGGGAGTGGTGCTGGTGGCTTCTGGAAAGTTCTTCTGTCTTGGTGTTAGAGATCTTTGCAAGGGTCCTCTTGCATCTCCAGCTGCCATGGATCTTCCCTGGGCTCCAGGCACTCTGCGTACTTGCTCTCCTCCTCTGCAATAAGTAATAAAAACTGTATTTGATTATATAGTAACAGGAATCGAACTAACAGTAATGATTACATGTACATTGTCAATATGACCATTAGTTCAATGGGCTTACCCAAAATCTTTTTGTTATTTTTCTGCTTCTGTCTAGAATAGATTTTATTGTTCCCGAAGACTTTCTTTCACTTTTTCTCTAATGTGAGGTTTCTGGCAGTTAATCCTATCATTTTTTGTTGGTCAGAAAAAAAATCATTATTTTGCAATTATTCTTGAATATGAGTAATTTTACTTCATGCAGAATTCCCAGCCTGATAGTCATCTCTTCTGGCACTTTGGAGATAAAATTCAATTGCACTTAAAGATCCACTGATTCTTTTGAAAAGTAAGTGGACAAATGCGCTGTTACTGCTTTGAAGGCCTTTGCAGCTGGCTTCTTTCTCTTAAGATGAAGAGCTGAGGGATGGGTTTGAGTGGAAGACAGAGACAGGGCTTGCCATGGGCAGAAGGGGGTCCCTCTACAGATGTCCAGGTCTTGACTCCTGTACCTGTTGTTGCTGAACTGGTATCAGACTGAAAGGAAGATGCTCTGCCTCAAGGAGTTGGAAAGCAACTGTTTATTATGCTGGTTGGCTGTTGGGAACCTGCTCCAAATCACTAGCCCTGAGTCAGTTTCGGGTTAACTTATATAGGCTATGCAAGCAGGAAGTACAGAAACTTGAAAGTGAGACGGGTTTCTATTGGGTTGGAGTAGTCATCATCTGTTGCTGGGTAGAAAGTCTTTGAAATACGTTAGAAAAACAAGATATATTTTTAGGTGGGAAAACACAGACACTGCAGCTGGACATGGTCAGGTTGACCTGGGTCAGGCTGTCTCTGAAAAGCAGCTGGACTCAGTCAGTCAAGGCTGACTGGGTTTGGCAGTCTAGCTACATGGCAGGTAAGATGAGCATATCGTGTCCCAATATTATATCGGGCTGCTACCTAGCTTTAAAATCCAAAACTTCCATCACACTGTGACTCCATTCCATGGGAAATGGGTGCTTGCAGGTGATTTGGGAAGAACACTACTGGGGCCCTGTGGAACCACGGGGCCCTTAGGAGAATGAGTTGTGTGGGTCACAGTCAGCGAGGGGGATGTGACAGCTGAAGCAGAGGTGGGTGTGATGAGGGCTGTCACCCAGGATGGTGGAGAGCTCCTCAAAGCTCGAAAAAGCAAGGGCCCGTTTTATCCCTGGAGGCCCTGGAAGGAACACATCCCCGCGGATACCTTAATCGTACCCCTGCCTTGGACTTCCGGCTTCTAGAACCGTGGGATCCTCCACTGTATTATTTTGAGCCACTAAGTTTGTGGTCGTTGTTGGAGCAGCAACAGCAACCTGAGGATTCTGAGAGGACCACGTGGCTGCTCTGCTGAGGATGGGCGGTTGTAGGGGCCCCAGTGTGTGTGGGGGCGCAGTGACACTGGAGGTGCCCTGGGTCAGTGTGGGCTGGGGAGGGGGTGAGGATCGGTCAGAGCCTGAGATTCGCGACAGTTGTTTGCTGCCTTCGATTCTGGCTCCCTTACTCCTTTCTGTGTGCTTTTAGGGTCTCATTGCTTTATTTATTTGTTTATTCATTATTGGAACTGGGGTTCAAACTCAATCTCATTGTTTTGTAGGTAAATAAAATGAGGTTCTGATTTTTCCTTTTGATTTTTCTTTTGATATGTTACTAGCAGGAGCAGTTGAAGAGTAACGGTCTCTCTCTTTTGAAAATTTTATGCTTATTGGTACATCTTTACACTACATAATGGTTACTTCCTTCATGGGGACCTGGAATGTGTACATAGCACGTCTCAGTGTCTTTTATTTCCCTTCTCTCTTCTCCTTCTATCTCTTGGGACTCTTCCCATTTGCAAAAGGTCTGCCTCTTGGTTCCTACTGTCTTCCATTTATTATGGGTTTTCATTTATTGTGGATTTATCACATGAGAGAAACCAGGCAATATTGAAGTGTGTGAGTCTGATTTATTTCACTTAACACTATGGTCTCAAGGTGCATCCATTCTCATAAATGACTCAGATTTTTCCTTCTTCGCAGCACAATAGTACTCTACCCCCTGTAAATACTACATTTAAAAAAACCCATTTGTCTGTTGATGGACCTACAGGCCTCTTCCAAGACTTAGCTATTATAAATTGTGCTGCTATAAACATGAGTATGATGGCTCTCTTAATGTCCGTATTTCCTCCAATCTCAGCGAGCAGGCAGCTTCTACCACATTTCTTTTCTGTGAATGACTATCTCTTAGCATGGATAAGGTGTTGACAAAACAGTTCACCCCTCTCGTTTGTCTGGCTACCTGTGCTCCCTTCAGTGCGGCCAGTGACGGGGTGGGGACAAGCTGTGAGCACCTTTGGCCTCGGTTTTGCTTCTCTCTGCTTTTCTAGGGCTCCTTGGGTTTGTTTTCTGCTTCCTTGCTGTGGGAGAACTTGTGGGCCTGTCTGCCCTCTGCCGGCGGCTGTCTCCTTGGTCTTTGTTTTTCTTCGCTGACTAGCACACAGCCTTGCCCAAAGGGGCTCAGTAAATATTTCTGGGATATAGCACTTTCTCTCGGCTCCAACAAATGTTGTTCGCTGCGTGGATTCAGGGAGCTGAAATACAGAAACTCCTATGTGCTAGAGGAACCCACTGGCTTCAGTGCCTCGCGCATAGGAAAGGACAAGCCCCCTGAGGTGTCCAGCAGCCGAGAAACCCCTTCCGAGTCCCTCCTCTGGTGCCCTCTTTCGCTTCCTCCCGCCTTGGCACAGGTGGCTGGTCCTGTCTCTCAGAACACAGTTAAATGCCCCCCCCGGCTTCCGGGCTTTTGTAGTCATTGGGAGCAGATCCTGATTTTTCTTTTTGCCCCCCAAAGGAAGGAAATATCTGCTTTCTATGTTTAGAAAAAGTATTTTGATCCTGGCCCAGTTCATAAAAATGGACATTTTTTTTCTATAGCTAATCAAATTGTAAAAGCATGTGGAATTGAAACAAGAAACTAGAACTGGCAAATAATAAGAAATCATTCCCCGAGTCCTGTTCCCAGGACTTTTGCCGCAATTCTCTTTAGTGTCTGTTTAAATGTCAGGACTCGGGGAGCGTTTCCTCAGCAAGCACTGCCTGGCCTCGCCGGGAGGGCTGCCGGCTCTGGCAGGAAGGCCACCGCGCAGGGCCAGGGCGCGGTGAGGAGGCTGACAGGGCTGGGCGCCATTTGAGGCGGGCCCTGGAGGACGGCGTCTGAGGAGGAGCCTCCCTCTTCTCCTCAGCCTCTGCACGCAGGCCTACTCCAGTTTTCAGTTTCTCCTCATCTCTGCCGGGGCCCATCCGCTGTCTCCAGACTGAGGAGCACCGCCTAGCCCCTTTGATAAGCTCTGTGTTTGAGGCCTCGCTCTGCTGCGCCATCTTGGTAGGCCTCTGCTTCCTCCACTGTGAAGTGACGCTAACAATAGTAGCTGCCTCCCAGCATGGTTTGGAGGATTCATGAAATAATGCCTGTGTAAACCTTCATACTGTAGCTTGTTTTTTAAATTTTTATTCATTTATTTATTTTTAATTTAAAGAGAATAAAACAAAACAACAAAGCAGATCAGAATAATGCAAGCAATACAGGACTTCAAAACAAGACAACAGGAAATCAACAGTGGCTACCATAGTGTCTCATTTTCTTTGAAATAATTGTTTTTACTTTCACACACAATGAAATCACATAGGATGGAATAGTATAAAACCAATCAAAACAAAGGAATGGAAGTACTGTGGGACTTTAAAACAAGACAAAAGGAAATCGACAATGGCTGCCAAAATATCACTTGTTTTTTTCAAAATAGCTGTCCATTCCTTCACACTTGTTTTTAACAAGGACTCATAAACATTAGCTTTTGCTAGCATCATTCTTATTACAGAAGTGTTACATCTCCAGTTGTGACTCCCCTGTTACATAACAGGACACAATGAGGACTTATCTGAAGATTTTATTTATTTCACTTGTAATTTAGGTCATCCAGTTCATATGTTCTAGAAGAATAAATTCGTAAACATCTTCTGTTTCCTTGTGAAGTGACTGTAGAACGAAGGGAATAAAGCGACTAATTAATTAAATTTTCTAACTATCTGGTTCTGATGAGCAGTTGGCTTAACTCAGAGGAAAACAAACACAAGGCCTTTTAGTATTTGTTTGACTCCTCTGACTTTGTTTCCAAACTCTTTTGTGAGGACAAGAATTAAAAAAAATTGTGAGGAGATATTTTTCTTTTTCTTTTGCCTCAATTCTTTTTAGTGTCTGCTTAAATGTCAGTAAGTCCCAGAAGCAGCAGGTCACCCCCGGGTTTCAATAGGAAACCCCAATTCAAGACACATATTTTTCAATTGTATCAGAATGTGTTCTTGGAGTCCGATCAGGAAATCTTGGAGGCTGGGGATCTTTTCTTTAAAGCTCTCCCCACGCACTGTTCTGTCCTCCTGTCTTTAATGAACTGCCCTGGATTCCAACCACGTGGATCAGATTGCAAAGAATGGAAGAAAATTAAGAAAGGAAAAAACTTCAGTTATTGATTTAGCTTGAGAGGATTTTTCTGAGATTTATGACTCAACCCCCCAAATCAACAACAACCCCAAACCCCAAATGACCTTCACTGTGGGGCGATGTTCTACAGTTTTTGGGTGGGTACCAACCTTGTTCAGGAAATACCAGTCTAGACCATCAGAGTTTTACAGAGGGACCCCAAATTCTCTATGAGTCTCTATCATTTCATGATGTGGAGGACTAAAGCCAAGTACCCAAGTCTGTCTTTTAAACTACATCTGATGCAGTACCAAATGCTTTGGAGTTAATTGAAGAAAGTCATAGCTATTAATTAGGGACTCATACTTGCTGGGATCATTCATGGGTCTGGTGGAAGCCTGCTGACTCCTTCCTTCACTCTTGCTCTTGTTAGCAGAGCTTCTGCCTCCATTAGCTAGTCTTAAATCCAAAGGTGTTGCGAGTTGTTCACAGACGAATTGGTAAAATAAAACAGGCATAAATGACTTCTTTGCTCTTGCCTACTGGAACGAGAAAATGAATACTGTAGAATTTATTACATTATGATGGAGAAGAGCCCAGATTAGACACTGGGTGTTGCCTTCAAGGAGCTGGAATAGAATCAATGGGTATCTGCCAATTTCCATTGAAAATATTCAGAAAATTACTTCAAGATCCTTTTGGGAATAGTAATACAAGTGATTTTAAGTTTGACTATCCAAAGCTCAATTTTTTTTTGCCAGTTTGCTATTTTTCAGTTTTTTATAAAATAATTTTCTGGCATTTTTACAAAGTGCTTCCCACAGATTTCCTCACTTAATGGTTGCAACACAAAATTGCATTGTTGTGCTGGGAAATCATAGGTGAGTGGGAGTCATGAGTTAGTGTGTTCCTATGATTTGTTGCGGAAGGATCTCGGGCTTCTTACCCAAAAAAAACAGCCTTCTTATTCTTATATAAATGCTCCTTCATCAAACTCTCATTTTTGGGAATTGTAAGAATCTTGCCTACAAAGGAACAACATGTTAATGGTACTTAAGAATTTCCAGCAGAGTTGTAGTGTGTCCCTCTCCAGACACTGTCAAAGATGCTGGCTAAATGTCCCTCTCTCCTTTTTTTTTTTTTTTTTTTTACCATAATATCTCTTGTTTTCTTCAAAATAGTTGTCCATATCTTCACACACAACAATATCAAACATAAAAAATTGTATAAAACCAATCAAAAGAATGAAAGCGTTACAGGACTTCAACACCAGCTAATAGGAAATGAACAATGGTTTCTATAATGTCTCGTTTTCTTCAACACAGTTGTCCATACTATCACACATAATAAAATCAAACAAAACACAACAGAATAAAACCGATTAAACAAACGAATGAAAGCATTATAGTACTTCAAAACAAGATAATAGGAAACCAACCATGAATACCATAATACATCCCATCATGTTCAAAATAGCTGCCCATACCATCAGACACAGTACAATCTAATAAGACAGAACAAAACCAAGCCTAACAAAACTGTGAAAACAATACAAGAGTTTAAGCCAAGACAGTAAGAAATTAACAGTGTCACTACCTTCTCCTCCCGAGTGTTTCCTCCCCTATCACTTTTATAATATACACTGTGCTTTTTTGATCCCTCTAACTTCCTCTGTTTTTTATGCTAGAGTTCACTTGTACAAGTTCAAACTGTTTCACCCATGAACATGATCTCCAGTTGCATCCATTTACCTACAAGAACCTCAAGATTATTCTACTTTATAGTTGGGTAGCTTTCCATGGTACAAAAATACCATATCTTTCTTATCCATTCTGTGGCTAATGGGCAAGTTACCCTTGCTTTTTTTCTGATCTCCTGTTGTATGGAACAACTGTTTTCTCTCCTTTGATTTTCAGTCTATAAATTTCAAGTTAAATGTGTTTCTTTTTTTTTTTAAATTTTTTATTAATTTGAAGGTAGTAAAATACAACAGAACAGGATGGAATAAAGCCAAATGAGACAGTGTAGTGAAACCGGTACAGAACTTCACAGCAGGTAAACCGGGATAACAATAATATGTACCATAGTATATCTCGTTATCTTCACAATAGTTGTTCTTTCAATCAGGTATAGCAAAATCACAGGAAATAGAGAATGTTATAGAACTTATCAAAACAGAATATTGAATAGAGCAATACCATTAATCAGGACAAAGCAAAATGGTGATAAAAATATTTGCCTTCAAAGAGATGGTAGAAGGAACTCCCCCTTATTTGCTATATTGCACATGGTCAGCCTCCCAAGAGATGCTCAGATCTCTGGCTCCCACTTGCTAACGGGGGGTAGTGGTGGTGGTGGTGGTGGTGGTAGACTCACGGCCACTTACCAGGGCGGCTGGCGGCTTGCTTGTATTCCTAGCACCCTAAGTTCCAACATGGTGCGGATCTCAGGAGACATTGGTGCTTCTCACCCTGGGGTGGCCGCGGCCTGCCAGACCACAGCCACTTACCAGGGCAGCTTAAATGTCCCCTTTTCAAATGGAAAGACAAGCATAGTGATTATAGGTTCTAAAGGAAATTTTAAAACAGTTGTGACTTTCACAATCCTTGATTTTATCAGAGAATTTATTCACTTTGATGGGGGTGGAGGTGGGTGGCTACAAGTTAATTATCCTGAAGCCAGGTGGTGAATACTCTTTCACGTTTCACTGCTTATGAAATAAATAGGCACCGTCTCCTCAGTTATCTTGGGGAAGGTAACAGCAAGTGCGTAGCTCAAAGATAAGTGTTCTGCGAGTGCTTCCTTGATACTTTATTTGGTTGAGGAAGACATGAGTTGTATGTACTTCTCACAATTTTGGGAGAGGTTGAAGGCTATTTCCATCATTTGGTGGATTAGGACTTTGAAGGCACTGCCTACTTTTCTATATTTTAAAACAGATCCAAAATAAGTACGTAAGGAAATTCTTCCCTCCTGGTCGCTGTCCTCCTGGGTCCCTGGGATGGGGAGGGATGGGGTCCGATGCAGGCACACGCTGTGGCCAGTTTCCTCAGCTGTCCCCAGAGGATGCTGGCCTCGACACCACCGTGGTCTTCTGCCTGTGGCTCTTCTCAGCAAGCCGCCCCCGAGGTGTTTTCTAAGAAGTGTAATATCAAGCTTTTGGTCGCCTGGCACTTAGCACAAGTGAAACTGAGAGAAATGATACTTAGAGCTACTGTTTGATGGCTATGCAGCTCATTACTTCTTCCGAATAGCCTAAAATACATTTCCGGATTAAATCAGCGCAGTAAGGAATGAGAACAGAGAGGCAAGTATGGGCCCCTCTGAATTGTGTTTTGGTCTGCTGTCTTTAAGTTGGTGAAAAAAACCACAGCTCTGAAAAAACTCACTTGTATGTTCTTTATATCAAATGGTGATTTCTTAATGAGGCTGTCTCAGAGAAATTAATATCTGAGCCAAACACTAGTAATACTTTTACTTTTCATGAGAAGTGTATTTATTGGCTAACAGACCCTGTGAAAGGGAGAACAACAGACAGGCGTCCCTTTTTCTGTAGGTGCGTGCTCAGTTTGAGCAGGTGTGTAGAGCATTACGTCTTGCATTTTTATTAGTGTTCTTAACTCTGGCAAACCATCACTTTTGCTTCTGTCTCTCCTACTCCACTTTAATTTCAAAATTTAAACCATTAGCTTTTCTGTTGCACATTCTTTAGTAGTCATTTTGAAGATGCTCTCACATGTCTTCATTTCCCCATTCATAATTGATTGTTTATTTGCCTGGACATAAAATTTTAAGTTCAAAAGCATTTTTCCTTAGAACTGAGAGGCATCACCCCAACATCTTTTAGTAACCTTGTTGGTGATGAGAAATTTCATGTTGATCTTATTCTTTGTGTCTTTGAGATTAACCAAATTATTTTGTTTCTAGAAATTTTTGGGGGTGTTTCCCTTGTCCTTGGAGCTCAAAATTGTATGAGGATCTGGCCTCTTTTTGTCATCCTGACTGGCACTTGGTGGCCTTTTCGCTTTGAAGAGTTGTGTCTTATTCTGGTGCAGGGAATATTTCTTCTATTTATATAGTTTGTTTCATCCTTTGCTTACGTTCATGTCTTGGTTACTTTTCTGTTGTTACTGGGACAAAATACTTGACACCCACAATAAAGGAAGGAAGGGTTTATTTAGCTCACAGTTTGTGGAGGTTTCAGTCCATAATCAGCTGGCTCCAAGGCAGGGTGGCTCATGGCAGAGGGGCAACACTTCAAGGCAGCAGCCAGCAAAAGCAGCCAAAGCAAAAGAGAGGGCAGGGCAAGCCTCTTCTGCTCCATTATATTGTACACCGGCCACTCCCCGCCCAGGGCAGGGGTAGCACTGACAAAACTCTCCTTGCTTTCCTCTTGCACAGGCCTAGGATATTACAAAGTAAGAACCCTGGCTCCCTGCCGAGTCTCCTCCTTAAACTGCCCAACTTCTCAAGTTGACACAATGTAGCACCCATAACAGTTCACTTCTCCTAAGTTTTATTTCATATAAAGATTGAGGGCTGGGGATTTAGCTCAGTGGCTCAGTGCCTTGCCTGGCAAGCATGAAGTCCTGAGTTCGACTCCTAGTGCTGAAAAAAAAAACAACCTTTAAGAATGAAAGAGGACCCTAATATTATTATCCTTTTGTCACTTTGATATATAGTTTAAGAGATTTCTTTAATCTGATCCACTCTAATTTTGTCCATGAAATATTTCCAATTTCCTGGATCTCATTTTTGTTCTGGTTTCTTTGTTCATGCTACCTTGTTCTTGTTTTGTGGATGTCTTCTTGCATATCTGCAAGGTGCTAATTAGGATTAAAAGGAAAAATCAACCTTCTTTCCCTACTTGTCATCAGCACCTCTTTCTCCTTGGAATCCCTTTTTCTCAGGTGACCTATGGTTCCTTGCTTGCATTTACAGGTGAAGCATTAAAGGGATTAGTATGGTTGCAAAGGTCTTTTTTACTGCCAGCTTTCTTCTGCAAGCAGGTAGCTGACAGGGAGACTTTTAAGGGGTGGGTGGGGAGCTGCCTGGGAAGGCAGTGTTTACCAGGGTCTGGGTCTACTGGGGCTGCTGTAGTGAGCTGGAGAAGCTTCTCTCTTAGGCCTGGACATACACCCTCGGCTTCCTCCTCCGGCCTATCACTGATTCTCTTTAGTGGGCAAAGACAGTGCAGGAGCTGACTTATCTACTATTTAATTACTTGATAGTTTCCCATAAGTAACATAATAATATGACTTGCTATCTAAAGTGAGACTCTTTCGAGAATGAAAGGGGAACCTGTTAGTATTTTGCTGAGAAAACAGGCATTCACTGGAATTGTCATCTGTCCATAGTTGTCTCTCCACTGGGCAAAAATGGTAGGAATTTAGAACAAATGCCAGAATTTTTCAGAGTTTACTGAAAGGATGCAAAATTTTCTGCCAAAATTAATCCTTGAAAGCTCAGTTAAAAAAGAACTGTACTGGACTAACAAAAGCAGAGGTCAAGACTTAATTGTAAGGATTTGGAAGCAGAAAGAGGACTTCCTGGCTCTTACAGGGCTTATGGGACAAGAGCAAGATAGACACACAGAAGAGGGTTCCGATGGACCTACCGTAGGAATCGCTCAGGAGTTATTCACAGGAATCACCATGCATAGGAATCACCATGCATAGGAATCACCATGCATGGGAATCACCATGCATAGGAATCGCCATGCATAGGAACCACATAGGAATCATTCATAGGACTCACACTGGAAGAGTGTTGGTCTCAGTCATTATAGTGTACAGCTACATGAGGATGCTGGGTAGACAGTTCCCACATGGCTCATAAAATCAAGATTCTGGTACTTGGAGTAGGTAAAATTGGAATGAAACTAGGCCGTCCTGCTATTGGATGTGCTTCCTGCAAATGTGAAATTTAAAAATGATCAGCATCTGAATGTGCATGATCTAAGCTAAGGCCAATGAATATTCAAATCAGTATATATGTGAGCTTCGATTTGGAGCCAAAGTTCATCTATGAATTATGTATAGTGTGACACCAGGCCAGGTTAACATTCGCCATTCAAAAAGAAGACCTTGTCCCCACCTTCCCAATGCTGGCTGTTGTTTTCCTCGCAGCAGCCTTTCCATTCCTGGGTTGAGGTAGGGACGTGTGCATACATTATTGACACTTGGAAGCTTTTAAGTCATCTCACCTCCAGGGGACCACTTTGGGCTTTGACATGTCTGCTGTTTGTTGGGGAATCAACAGACAGGAAAAGTTGTGCTTTTATAGCTTGCGTTTGAAGCATTCTTTCAGGTGAGTGGCTGCTAGGTTGCTTCCTGGGGGACTGTGGATTTCAGAGTTATGTATGATAGTGACAAGGTGACAAGTCCACTTAGACCCGGCCAGCTGTTGACATCGGTCCAGTATTTTCCTTCTCAGCAGCTGGGTGAGTCGGATTAGAGCAACCCCAGGGAGCTGACTTTATTAGACAGGCAAGAAGGAAACCACATAGGTGACTGCCAAACAGACAAGTCCCCTGCACGTACAGGCACCCAACTATGCCAGATGTCATTTGTCAGGCGCACTCCTCAGCTGTGACCTTCACCTGTGGGAGCTGAGCGATAGGAGCCACAGAGACATTTAGGTCCCTCCTGGACTTTCGGGAAAAATAGTTCTTGCAAGTCCTGGAGTTCAGCTCATGGGCACGTGTAGGTGCTAAAGTGTAGGCATATTCCTTCTTTCCTTCTTTCTCTCTTCATTGCCATCATCTTTCATGTCATCCTACTGCCGTTATTCTCATCCCTGTCTTCTTATTCCTAATGTGGGCCTCCAAGTCCCTCCACCCTCCAGTCCCCATTGGTGGGGGCCACATGCGCCTCCTGTATTAACACCTGTCACTTACTTAGAGACCTGCGGGGTCAGGAGCCCCAGGTGAGCTGGTTCAGTTACTGACCACAAGAGTCCCACATGGACATCTGGTGACTATTTGCTGACTCTTCCCACAACCTTCACAAGTCTCCCATGAGCCTTTGGTCAACTGTGGCGGAACTGTCCAGTAAGCACGGGGTGAGAAAGAGCTTGGTGACCTCACAACACAACATGCAGTGCTGGTGTTTCTGGGCACCGTCTTTTCTTTGCAGTTTTTTTTTTAATCTCTGCACTGTTGTAATCTTTGGGCTTGTGGCTCATTTACTTTGTTACGTGTAATGGTATTTACATTTGCTTTTAGAAGAGATTTGATTCTTTGGGTACTTACAGTCAAATACGGATCTCGGTCTTTAATCATATAACATTTTTCTTTAACTTTATTTAAAATTTTATTCTATATTTTGCAGTTCCAGGAATCAAACCAATGACCTTGATTATGTCGGCAAATGCTCTACCACTAAGCTACACCCCAGCCGCGGCATTTCTTTTGATATACCTGTGTTGCTTTGAAATCTCCCCTCTGGTTCCATGACCATCATGTCAGTGACCTCACTGGTCACTTCTATATGTGTTCATTTTGCTGTGGTTTTCTTTTCCTTTCAGTACTGACAGTTGAACCAAGAACAATCACACTGAGCTATATCTTCAGCCTATTTTTATTTTGAGACAAGATCTTGCTAGATTGCCCACATAGGCTCGAACATGAATTCCCCCTGCCCCAGCCTCCCTCAGTGCTGGGATCACAGGCAGGTGCCACCGTGCCTGGTTTGTATTTTTTTCTTAACTTTGTGAAAAAAATTCCTTCTCGGGGTACATTTTGCTTTTGATGGCTCTTTCTCCTTTAGAAACTACCTGAAATTTAAAGAAAAGATCTTTGTGGCGCTGAAGAGGCATGAAGTTTGGAGACACATAATGTTT
>PVJX010016983.1:0-39244 GCA_004027295.1 Dolichotis patagonum
AGGACTGTATTGGTTGTTGGACTCCCTATGATGTGTGTTATGGCTTGGCAGAAAGTTTGTCTGCATTTTGCTCATGCCCAGAGACTTTGCCTGAGACTGAGATTAAGGGTAATGGACTGATTAATCTGGCAAAGGAAATTTCAAGGCAGTCAAATGTTGAAGCTGTGGCATGGCTATTGTTGGGGGCTTTTAGCCAGATATATGTTGCAAGTCAAGAGCAAAGAGCCCAACAGGATAATTTAAAACACTGTGAGTTTGGCCAGAAGGAAAACTCCAGTAAAGCTGTGGATTGTAAAGATAAAGCTGAGACTTTGATGGTTGAAAAGAAACAGAGAGATAAGAAAGATGGCCACCAGGCATCCCAGGAAGCAGCGGGTCTCTACCCTTTGCAGCCTCCAAACTTTAAAGGTGAAAGAATTTTCTCAGATGAGAAAGCTTCAGAGCACCATGCTCCAGAATGGCACGGAAGGCCACGTGAGGTTCCAGAATGGTGGCAACACAGAAAAGCTTTTCTTCACAATCAGGTAAACAGAGCCCAGCAATCCAGACACTGGACCCCAATAGCCAGAGAGAAAAAAGCCTGGCTACTTCTCTAGCTGGCAGCAGACCTTAGCAGCATCCACATGGTGATTTTAGGTTCAAGGAAAATGCATAAATTCTGAGGGTAAGACGGCTTCCAACTTGATTGCAAAGGGCCTGGGAGGCCAAGCAGTGTGTCCCTGAGAAGGCAATTTGTATAGATGTAAGGGTGAAGCCAAAGGTGCAATGGAGACCCCAGAAGTTTGGAAAAGCCAAGAACGTGGATCATCCAAGGAAAGCTGCAAAAACTGAGCAGAGAAGGTTTAAGAGAGAAGCTGTGGGAGCTGAAATCCCTGGAAGTGCCATGGGGGTGGAATCACCCAAGCCTTTTGGAGCTTGCAACCAGATTGCTTCAAATGCTGAGCATGGAACTCTAGGTCTTAATGTTTGCCCTGCTGGATGCTGGACTTGCTTTGTTCCCAATGACTTATATTCCCCCATTTGTAACTTTTGGAATGGTAATGTTTATTTTGTGCCTTTGCATTTCAGAAATGTTTAACCTTGTTTCACTTGTATAGGGGGTTACAGTTAAGAGTTTTCCATAGATATTGGAAGAGACCTGGAACTTGGATTTCTCAGCAACGCTGAAAATGTTAGGACTTTTGCAACTCTTGGAGATGGACTAAATGTCTTTTATATATATAAAGGATGTACATGAATCTTTGGTGCTAGGGGTGGAATGTCATGGTTTATTTTGCTGGCCCCCAAGCCTCATGTATTTGCATTGTACATTTGTGACTGGTTCATTGTCTAGTGCTTGGATGGTGTCAGTGCTACACCCTCCTAGGGGATAGAGCCAGGATGTGATGTAATGGCAGGAAAAAGGTGTGTCTCTCTCTTGCGGGTTTCCGCTTGCTGTTTGCAGCCGCCATGAACTGCGGCCCCGGCATGCCACCCTGCTTTGAAGCCAACTGAGTATAGACTGAAAACTCCAAAAACTGTAAGAAATAAACCTTTCTTTTCCCAACTTTGGGCATCAGGTATTTTGTCTCAGCGACTAGTGAAAAGTAACTAAGACAGTTATATATCATGACCAAGTAGGATTCATCCCAGGAAGATAGGGATGGTTCACTGTGTGCAAATCAATAAATGTAATATACTATATTAACAGAGCCATATTACCATCTCAATAGATCCAAAAATAAAGCATGTGACAAAATCCAACACCCATCCATGATGAAAACCTTACAGAAAACTGGAAAAGACAGTCTTATGTCAATCTGATAAAAGCCATCTGTAACAAACCAACAACCAACATCATACTAAATGAATGAGAACTGAATGCTTTCACTCTAAAATCATGAACAAGACAACGATGCCCACTATCACCATTCCTATTCAACAGAGTTCTGGAAATATTAGCTAAAGCAATTAGACTTAAGAGAAAGAAATAAAAGGAATAACTATAGGAAAGGAAGAAGTTAAATATAATTACCTGCAGGTGACAAATACTCTACATAGAAAACCCCTCAAAATTCCACCAAAATACTTCTAGATTTAATAACCAAATTCAGTAGAGTAGCTGGATACAATGTCAACACTCAAAAATCAACAGCATTCCTGTACACAAACAACAAAATTCACTAACAGAGAAGTTAGGGAAACAACACCTTTGCCAATAGCATCCCCCCAAATTAAATACCTATGAATCAATCTAATGAATAAAGTCAAAGATCTCTGTATTTGAAACTACAGTACTCTGAAAAAGGAGATCAAAGAGAGTATCAGTAAATGGAAAGATATTCCTTGTTCTTGGGAGAATCACTATAGTGAAAATGGCCATACTCCCAAAATTAAATTGGGATGTAATGAAATCCCAATCAAAATTACAACAGCGTCTCTCACAGGATTAGAGAAACCATTTCAAAGATTCTTTTGGAAACAGAAGAGACCTAGAACAGCAAAGGCACCTCTGATCAACAAAGGCAAAACAGGGAGCATCACAATCTCTAACTTGACACTATACTACAAAACTACTGCAATAAAAACAGGATGGCACTGGCAAATAACAGACCTGAGGGTCAACAGAACAGATTAGAAGACACAGAAACAACCTCAGACATACTCAACCACTTTATCTTTGATAAAGAAGCCAAACATCTTTACTGGAAGAAAGACAGCCTCTCTACAAATGGTGCTGGGAAAACTGGCTTTCTGCATGCCAAAGAATAAAACTAGGTCCACATCTTTCACCATGCACTAAACTAAAACTGAAATGGATCAAAGATCTAAATATTAAAACAGAAACACTAAATCTTCTGCAAGACAGAACAGGTTGAATTGTTGAAGATATACGTAGGGCAAAGACTTCATGAACAAAACCCCAACTGCATAGGAACTGCCAAAAAGAATTAGTAATTGAGATCTCATCTTAGAAAACTTTTGTAAACCATCAACAAAGTGAAGAGACAACCATGATGTGAGAAAATACTTTTGCCACCGGTTCCTCAAAGGAATATATAAAGTATTTTTTAAAAAATCAGATCTCCCTCAAATTGAAATACCAAATATAAACAGGCATCTGAAATGAATAGGTAATTCTCAGATAAAGAAGTAGAAATAGAAAATAAATATAAGAAAATATGTTCAATAAACAACACTGGTAATTTAAGACATGCAAATTAAAACAATGCTGAGATTCGATCTCATTCCAGAAAAAATGGCTATTATCAAAAATCAACCAATAACAAATGCTGGTAGGGCTGTAGGGGAAAAAGAGACCCTTCTCCACTGTTGGTGGGAGTGTAGACTGGTGCAACCCCTGTGGAAATCAGTGTGGAGATTCCTCAAAAAATTAGGAGTACAGGTTCCACTGGACCAAGCTATTCCTTTTCTAGGTGTCTTCCTGAAAGAATTAAAAGCATCATACCACAGTGATATATGCACCCATGTTTACAGTGGCAGTTTGTCACAGCCAAATCTTGGAAACAGCCCAAATGTCCATCAAACAATGAATGGACGAAGAAGATGTGATTCTTTCTTACAGTGAAATACTATTCACCCATAAACGATAAACTTGAGACCTTTCTAGGTAAATGGATGCACCTTGAGAACATACTCAAGTGAAATAAAGTCGTCCATGTGTGTAAATACTGCATAGTTTTTCTGATGTGAGAGACCAATGTGTAAATAAGGACCACAATGTATAGTGGATACTGTGAAACAGGAAGAAAATGTTCAAATGGGAAGGGAAACTAGGGAGAGGGAAGAAGAGAAAGTGAGAAAAGAAAGACAGGAAAGAAAAAAAAGAAGGAAAAAACAGAAAGCTTTTGTAAATGAGGGGAACAGGTTGAAGGGAGGAGGGTAGGGGAATGGGGGAAAAAAGAACAGAGATATATCATGCACAGGTATAAATTCCCTATGATGAATGTGATCATTATGTTTATTTAAAATGTACAAATAAACTTAATTTAAAAACAGGCTGGTGAGATAAGTCTGTGATAGAGCATTTGCAAGGCACGTGTGAAGCCATGTGGAATCCCCAATACCATGCACAAAAGAACATGGGCCATAAGTTCCTTTTTCACCAATGGCCCACAGTACTTTGTAATAGAGAAGGTGGAGAACATCAAATCTGTTACATACTAAAATTCTGTGTCATCATTATTTCTTAATGTGGAAATATATAAACATAAATGTTTTAAAAATTTGTCTTTTGCAAAAGTGTTTTCCAAATATACATAAATCACATATTCCCACTGATATTATACACCACATAAATCAATTTGGATTTTTACAAGTGAAAACGTTCAAGTTAGGTTTATATTGACTATTCACATCTGAGTAAAAAAATATTTCATTGTTACGTTTATCAATTAATGTTCTAGAAAAGATTGCAGAAATCAAGTACAACATATAAATGTACAAAAATAAAGCTGACATATTGTGACACTCTATGCAATTATTATAGTTATTTTTCACAAAGGATATACAAAAGCCAAAAAAAAGTGGAAAAAAAATTTCTGAAAGCCTATTAATTAAAGGTAAGATAAAGTAGTGATATATGAATTTCTCATTTTGTAAACTGACAAAATTTTATCTCAAATAGTTTATCTGTTCTTCCTTATGTTTTATAAGATAACAACAAGAAGTACATTATTTTGCTGCCCAAGTTTTACCTCTGAGCTGCCAGGGAATTCCCTGAGTGTACCTTTCCTTTCCAGGGATGAGTTATCATTGCAGGGTCCTAGTCCCAAGTCCATGGTGACTGGACAAGGGAAGGGGCACAGTCCAGTTAGGACCCACAATAGCATCTCCATCAGATGCAACAGCACACAAGAAACTTAAGTCTTTTTCATCTCTTCCTTGAGGAACATGAATTATACTAATCTACAGAGTTGCCCTAATCTACCTTGTCTACACTGTGAAGAAAAAGTATCACAGAATTAAGGAAGCAAAACTGAGGAAAAGGTTTTTAATTCTGACATTAGGATCTAGCCATACAAGGAGGCAGGTATACTGAGAACTTTTTAATTGTGAGATAGTGACTTTTGTCACAAGCTAATTTAAAATAATTATTTATTAGCAAGATGATTAGAAGCAATGTAGAAGCTGGAATATACCGAACAAGACAGGGATGCCCACTTATTATCCCTTTTACTCATCGCAGTACTGGAAATCCTAACCCAAATATTTGCTTTAGGGAAGAAAAAGAAATATAACACATTCAAATTGGAAAGAAGCAAAACTGTCCTTGCATGTAGATGGTAAGATCACATGCATACAAAACCCTAAAGAGTCCACTAAAAACTGTTAAAAATAAATGAATTCAACAAAATAGCAGGATACAAAATCCAGCAGCATTTCTGTACACTAATCAATAGTTTTTTGGCTATCTGAAAAAAGAAAAAAATCCAATCTGGAATAGTCACAAATTATCCCCTAAATTCTAGCAACAAATAGAAGGACATGAGAGATATTTATGCTAAAACCATAAAATATTGATAAAATATTTAATCAATAAATAATGTGAAGATATTCCACGTTCATGGATTATTATAACAAATAGTTAAAATGTTCATACTACTCAAAGTGATCCATAGATTCAATGTAATCTCTATACTATTAGTTCTAGTAGTTTATGGAAAAGAACAGTAAATAGTCATACAGTTTAATTAACTTTGCATGTCTCTATCTGGTAATCTAAGCAACTCTTGAAAATAACAACTGATATAACAGTCACTGTTGTTAAATTCCTATCATCTTGTTTTGAAAGCCTATATTGTTATTGCTTTGAGTTTTTTGTTGTTATAGTTTGCTTGTCTTTGTTTTTTTTTCCTCTTTAAAATAAAAGAAAAACACAAGTGATATTATTTACCAAAAGATCCATAGATTTACAGCCAATGATCTCTGAGAAAGGTGTCAAGAATACAAAACAGGTGAAAAGACAGTTTCTTAAAGAAATGACACTGGGAAATGATTTCAACAGGTAAAAGAAAAAAACACCACTTTTTCTCTGACCATATATAAAAATCAACTTCAAAGGCATTGAAGACTTCAATGTATGATCTGAAACTGCTATGTATCAAACTAGTAGAAGAAAACATTAGTTTGGGCAAGGATTTTTTTTTTTTTACAAGATCCCAAAAGCACAAATAAGGCAAACATGATCAGATCAAACTTAAAGGCTTCTACACAGAAAGGAGGCCTACAGAATGAGAAAAGTGTTTGCAAACTATACATCTGATAAGGGGTTAGTATCCAAAATATACTAGAAACTCAGTATCACTCCCACCAAAACCCTCATTAAAAAATGGGCAAAAGATCTGAACATGCATTTCTCAGAAAAACACACTAATTGACAGCAGGGGTAAAAGACATCACTAATCATCAGGGAAATGCAAATCACAATCTCAGTGAGAGACTACTTCACATTTGAGGAGCTGTTACCACAAAGACAAAAGATACTGAGGGCTGGTTAAGAATGTGGAGGAAAGACAGCGTTTACCCACAGTTGGTGGTAAATTAGTAAAGCTATTACGCAAACAGCATGGAAGTTCCTAAGAAACTAAAAAGTGGGGCTACTCAAGATGTAGCAGTCCCATTACTGGGCATATAACCAAAGAAAGTACAATCAGTATGTCAGAACCATCCATATGCCCATGTTTACTGCAGCACTATCCTCAATAGCTAACACATGAGATCAACTTAAGTGTCCAACATCAGATGAACAGATGAGAATGTGGTATATCTACATGCTATAATACTATGCAGTATAATAAAAGATGGATGTCATTTGTAACTCTAGTGAATGTGGGAAGGTACTATATTAAGTATAATAAAGCAGGAAGAGGAAGACAAATACAGTACTGCATGATCTCTCTCACATGTGAATGCCCCACAGAAGAGAACAGACAGCAGTTATCAGAGGCTGAAGAGGGGAGGGATGTAAGCGGGACAAGCAGGGGCTGGCACAAAGGTATACTTAGACAGGAGTAAGAAGTACTGGTGTCCCACAGAACATCAGAATGACAATAACACATTATGTGTGGCAAACTTTGTAAAAAATAAGTTTTTGAACGAACTTACCACAAAGAAATATGTATGAGGATGTGGTTATGCTCATTATTCTGATTTGAACATGTAGACATGCATCAAAACATCACATTGCTCCCCATAAGTATGTACTATATTATGTAGCAACTAAAAATAAAACTATCCCAGCCCTGAAAGGGTGATGCAGGAGAATGGCTAAGTGTGAGTCCTATCTGGACAATTTAGTGAGACCCTGTTTCAAAACAGAATACAAAAAGGGCTAGGTGCTCTGATCCTGAGTAACACAATCAATGGAAAAAAGCACACTGTGTTAGCACCCTTTAATTAACATGTATCACTCCTGAAATTACCCAACAGTCAATGTTGTAGGTTAGAACACATGAAAAGAGAAAGAAAGAAAAAAAGCTGACTAGCTTCCTAAAATAAGCTTCTTCTCACAGATGTGAGATTACTTCTCACAGATGACAATTATTATAGGAAGAAGCATATAACCAATGTACTTTCAATTTTATAATTATAGGTGAAAATTCATGGTTCAGTAAAAGTATCACAATTTTTGGCACAGACATAATTATATGCAAAATAATTCCTTGAAATAATATTGCTTATTTCACTCTTGGTAGAACAAATTAATCTTACCCTTTCCTAACTTACATTTTAAAGTATGTTAACATTAGAATATTAATATTGTTTCAACTACAGAGTAAATTTGAAACAAACAGTGACTAACATAAAATTATAGATGTAGATCCAAAATACTATCAGCCATTTGCAATACCATTTTTTAGTAAAAACTATAGAAACTCAACAGATTGGTCGAGCTGTAACTCCCTGCAGAAGGACACTGAGAGAAAATGGCCTGCAAAGCCAGTCTGTGTCTCACAGACCTGGGTGTTTAAAACCTGAGACTTTTCTGTATCCATAAAAGGAGAATAAATAAATATCACACATAAATTCAAATGTGATAAGTATACTTTCTTTTGACTTTTGTTCAGTTTAAGTCACAGGAGATCAACAGCAGACATACATTACCGAGAGCAGGACAGCGAGCATGATTGAGATGGAGATCACAGTGTTACTCAGGAAGGCTTGGAGCTCACAGGTTCGAACCGTGTGCCAATAACTGAGATTACATTCTCAAATTATTTGTAGTTACTTGTTTAGTCCCTACTTACACAAAACATAAGATTTATTTTTAAGACCTATTAAGTAGCCCTGTAAAATATGTATGTACATACAATGCTAGCAAAATACTGTTGTTAACTAGTATTCAACTTAAATTTTATTTTCATATTTCTACATCTGTGGCACATGAGAAAAACTATCAATTAATTTTTTTTTTTATTTTTTGAGACAGGGTCTTGCTCTGTTATTCAGGCTGGCCTTGAACTCACTTTATAGCCCAGGCTGGCCTCAAATTCGTAGCAATCTGTTATGGATTAAAAACTGGTGGTCAACTTAATGCCAGCTGGATTACATCACCATGCTGCTGAGCATAAATGTTTCACCTGAGGAAAGTTGCCAGCATAAATGGAGACGTGAAGGAGGAAAAAGAAGGGCATTGAGGCATTAGTGCATTGAGGCATTGTGAGGTCTCCTACAAGTTGCTATTTGAGCCTTTAGGTTCTCCTGGAGAAGCTCTGGTCCTCACATCAAGAATTGCTTCCTGGCTCCGGAGGGGAAGACGTGTGCCGCTTGGTTTCCAGGATGAACTCGTCACACTGGCTCCCTGGCATGTGCTCGGCTGTGCTTGTCCTTGGAGGAGCTCGGGGCCTCCGTGTCGCTGAGGATGCCTGTGGTGCTTTTCAGGACAGCCCTGGTCTTCATTGTGAGTGTGACTTCTCAGCTCCAGCATAGAACCCTCAGCCTATCAGCACAGCTCCTTTATCCTGCTGGCACAGACTTCCTAGTTTCCACCACTGACCTTTAGGCCTTCCCAGCACGGATCCGTAAAAGAGACTGGTGTGAGTCCTTCTTGTGGGCTCTAGACCTCTAGTTGGACTCATGGGAGGCATTGTCATGAGCTCTGGGTCTTTATCTGGGCTCATGTGGGACACTGCTGTGGATAGGCCCTTGGCTAAATATTCTATGTCTTTGGTGTTGTGAATAGATTTCCTGTATTTTCTTGTGTTAACTCTGGGTGACCATCATAAAAATAATATTATAAACTCCATGTCCTGATTCTAACTGTTCTGTGTATAACCCCTGACTACAACACAATCCTCCTGCCTCAACCTCCCAAGGGCTGGGATTACAGGCATGTGCCACTATGCCTGGCTAATAAGTCTCACAATAAGACATTTTTTCTTCCATTTTGTTACATGTTTAATACTTCTCATGTGGGCCTGAGCATGGTGGCACATGCCTATAATCCCAGCACTGGGAAAGCTTGAAGCAGGAGGATTGCTGCAAGTTCAAGGCCAACATGGGCTACAAAGTGAGTTCAAGGCCAGTCTGAACTGCATAGCAAGACTGTTTCAAAAAAAAAAAGACATTATTAACTCTGTATTATAACTGGTTTTTACAAATGATTTGCACCATTCTCTAATACTGTGAGAATAAGCTACAGCAATTACTTTTGGTATGACTTTGTACTGTTTTAAGAAAATTATTAAAAATAATAAAGTATGAAATTCTGGGTGTATCAATATAAAAGCAAACCTCAGTCTACTTCTTTCAATTTATATTACATAAAAATAATACAGGAAAAAAAAGGGCTGGGGATTTAGCTCAACAGCATAAGCACCTGCCTGGCAAGCATGAGGCTGTGAGTTTGATCCCCAGTACCAAAAACCAAAAAAACAAAACAAACAAACACAAGTCAACAAAATTTTGGGCCAGGGATTTAGCTCAGCAGCATAAGCGCCTGCCTGGCAAGCGGGAAGTCATGAGTTCGATCCCCGGTACCAAAACAAAACAAAACAGAATTTCCTATACTGTGTTTTATGATACACTAATCCCACAAGATACTCTAAATAAAAGGATTCCTGGTCAATTTTTTTTTTTAATTATATTCTTCCTGGAAATTTTAAAATTTATAATAATGAATTAATGAGTCAAAAAAGTTTTAAAGACAAAAATGAAAATTTAACCATATAAACCCAAAGTTTTTAAGTTCAATAATGTATATTAGGATTATTATTATCATTATTATTTTTTTTTTGGTACCGAGGATTGAACTCATGACCTCACGCTTGCCAGGCAGGCACTTATGCTGCTGAGCTAAATCCTTAGCCATATATTGGGATTTTCTAAATACTACACACAATATTAAAATTTCTACCTAATGAAATGCTGAAAGTTCTTTCACACACACATGCACGCATACAGGTTAACAACAAAATCTTTAGAGCTGAAGAATGAGTTTTTCATTTCAATCCTTTCAGTACCAAGTTTTTTTTTTTAAATCAAAAAGTTAAAAGCTTTTCATGGAAGGACATAACTCTATTAACCAAAAGAAATTATACTTTTCTTGTTATGTTCTAAACACTGGGCAAATACTAAAATTATTTGTAATACCTTTACTTTAAACATTACTCAACTGTGTAAGAGCCATGAAAATGCTATGAGAATTTAGGCTGTACAGTGTCATTCCACCTCACATCAGACATTTTCCAGATTCCTACATCCTGGACAATATTACACACAGAAACGCAGTGAAGTAAGTTCTGCATCAGCATCTCAGGTCTGTATTCCACCCTGTTCTGCTAGCATCGTCAAATGGGCACCATAGCAGTCATGAGCTGTATACTAAGGTTATAGGAGGCATACATGAAATAACTGGGCTTTTATAAAGATATTTTTTATGCTAGACAACTTTTAAAAAACAGTGCCTTATAAAACAGTATTTTTACTACAAACTACAAAAGAGACATTAGTAAATAAAGTTGAATAAAAATCAGAAATAGTGTGCACTTTTATTCCTAATGAATAAAAAAATGGTTTTCATTAATCTGTCTGTATACAGATTATATACACCTTTATTTTGCATTATAGCCAAAATTCTCTTTAATGACATAATTAACAGTAATAGATAATAACACATTTTTTACTATTCTAATGTCATTTGAGTTGGGGATACAGCTCAGCAGCACAAGTGCCTGCCTGGTAAGTATGAGGTCATGAGTTTAATTCCTAGTAACAAAAAAAAAAAAAAAAAAAAGATGTCATTTGATTATAATGATCTTATTTAAGTGTACTATTGTTATTTTAAGAATTCACAGGTTATGAAATACAGTTTCAGGTTGTAGGGTTTCTAATGTTTAAAAAAATACAAAACAGTCATTAGTTTTCAGTTACTTTCCATACAATACATTCTAGATGATATATTACGTTCCATTTACAAGATTCTACTATTCACTCAGCTTGGCCACGTGGATACAGCTAGCAATAGAGTACAATTTTGGCAGAGATTCCCCAGAATATTTACAAAATGAATATACCACATTTATAAAGATACTAAGCTATGTGAAATTTTTTTTTTAAGTTGATTTGGATAGTATAATAGCTCAATAGCTTCAAATTCCTTTAAAAAGAAAAAAATCAAATATTAAAAAAAACACATTGTATCATGGCCCACTCTTAATAAACTTAATAAACTATGAGTACTAAGGTAAGAGTACATCTGCCTTACTCTGACCAAGGCCTCCATGTACACAATTCCAGGGTGATAGTACCCTGGGAGTGGTGACCTAGGCTTCCTGTCTTTACCATTTATTAACTCTGTGTTTTTAGGGAAGTTAATCTTTCTATACCTACAATATAAAGATAATAGTATGAACATACAGCATAACTCTGTAGAGTATGTCTTAGAGTTGCACAGTAATTATGATGAGAAGTTCTTCTATACTGGTTTTGCTATACAGTACATTTACCTAACATCCTGAAATTATTCAGCCACTATTTCAACAAGTATTTACTGAGTGGCTTTGGCATGCCAGGCAGTGTTCTAGGCATTAGGGATTCTGATTTGATCAAAGATTTAATTTTATTTGTTTATTTTTTTATTTTAAAGAGAATAAAACCAAACAAAATCAAACAGAATAAAGTCAATGAAAACAAAACAATGAAAGTGATACAGGACTTCAAAACAAGACAATAGGAAGTCAATAATGGATTGAAGATTTTAAATCTTGGCACTTAGGCACTTTACATTTTAGTTATACAGAGAAGGGTAATAAAAACTACGAAACAGCTTCTGGCATGTTTGGGCACCTGCAGGGGCCAGGCTGGACAGGAGAGCCTGCTTGGCTAATGCAGTACTGGAATAGAGATCCAGGCACAGCAAAGGAGACAGCCTGTGGTTATTGGTGAAATGTATACCAGGGCCTGGCGCTAGCAGTGCCAGGTCTGTGGTAGGGTATCTGGCACTTTGCAGGACAGCATGGGGGCTGAGGTGGCAGCAGGTGAATGTACAGTGAAGCCTGAGCGGGCAGATGGGATCAGAGATGTGGGTGGTGCTGTGTGCAGGGGAGGCAGGCCTTACAGACCCCTGCAGGATTCTGAGTTCAACCCTACTTTAGATGGGATGGGAAGAAGGCAGAGGGCTCTGACTTGAGGAGTGATATGTTGGATGCTTCAAAGACCTCACACTGACCAATGTGGAAGAAGCAGCTGGGGTGAGAGGATACCCACTGAAGAGTCAGTAAGCAGAACAGTGCTAACAGCTGTGGCTCACACTGTAATTTAACTTTCCCAAGTCCACTCCAAGAATTACTCTGAGACAAACTGAGCAACAAGAAGTCCTTTCTCTCAATGCAAGTCAAATTTACGAAGGAAGGAAGGAAAAAAGAAAAAAGAAAGAGTCGTGGAAAGAAAAGGCACTGTTTAAATGAAAAGTTGAAGATTATTAATTATCAAAACTATCCTACTTGGCTTTGATTCAAGTGAATCAACAAGTAGGTATAATTTGTTCTTTTGGTTCCAGATGCCAGATGGTAGGAATTTTGTTTCATCAAAATTAAAATTAAATGCTAGATACATAAAGTTAAAAAAAGAAAAGAAAAATTGATACTGGAAACAATTTTAAAGATAAATGATGATAGGCTGGATGAAGCACAACTTAAGAATTTCAAAACGTTTTAAATTTCTGTGCCTGCAGAACTAGGAAGAGATTTCTTACAATCAAATGAATCAGTCAGTGACTCTATCCAGCTCACCTATAAATGGGATGGAAGCCAAGGAATCACCAGGCGGACTGGTACTCGAGGCCTTCCTTTCCTCCATCCTCTTTATGTGGACCTCTCTGCGGGCATCATTCGGCAGCCAGCAGGTGGTGTCAGCCCCAGTCTCCTGCTCACTCACAGCCAGGATGTAGGACTGGTGCCTTAGAGGCTGTGGCGTTTGGCGGCCAGATGGAGGCTTTTCTCTTAGGATGACAGTTTCTTTATTATCTGAAGTGTTTGTCTGCTGCATGTCAGCCTCTTGTAAATTTACATCTTGGTTTCTTTGACTGGCAGATAATTCTACATCCGCAGCACCCATGCTCTCACTCATCTGAGGGCCAGGCTTTGCAGAAGCTCCAGATGAAGGTGCAGACTTCCCAGTCTCCCTTTGGAGATCAAGAGCACTTTCTGTTCTGAACCAGGTCTGCTGGTTCAAAACACTGTTTTGATGCAAATGATTTACTGGTCTTTGGTCTTTAACAGAAACCAATGAATTCTGGCTAAAGGATGGTTTTGCAATATGTGTAGAAGGCGCTTTCAGTGAATTACTTCGGGCTTTCACAAGAGGGGACCTGTCCTGCAAGATGCCCCGAGGCAGTGGCGTGCCACCAGCAGTTGGGAAAGTTCTATTGGATGGCAGTGGTTTTAAATCTGGTGGAATTTTTTTAAACTGTGACACAGACCCCACTCCTCTACTACTGACTCGCATATTATCAGCATTAACAACACTTGGGGCCACAGTCAAATTTGAACCTTGAAAAGATTTATGAATTTCTTGTTGCCTGGATCTTTCATAAATACCTCGTCTATCATCTTGTTCAGTAAATCCACTCCACATGTAAGTCTGTTTCCGTTCTCCATTTAAATCAGGTATTTTATTTTCAGAATTAACATTTTCTAAAGTTTCACCCTGCCCCTCCATGTAGTCCCAGGAACGAGTTCTGTGATTACTGAAACTAACAGGTGGGGATGTCAGGGCTCCTTGAGATGCGCTTCTGGGACAATACTTCATTAGCACAGAGTCCTCCAGTCTCTCCTGGGACACACTGCGTTGTCTAATCTGAACAGACTGGGGCCCTCTATCGTGGGAGGTGCTTCGACGTCGTACCTGCAATGCAGTGCGGGTGGGTACCACTTGGTTATACTCTGTTGTGTTCTGAGATGCTGCTCTTAAACTATCCAACCTTTCTTGAATTGTCCGACAACCTATGTGTAATCGTCTGTTATCAATGTACTCTTTGTAAGTTTTATAGTTTTTCCAGTCTATGTGCTGATGGGAATGTGGGGAATAGTGATTAACAGATATAGAAGGAGAATCCACAGCTTGAGACCTACTGCTTGAGATTCCTTCTGAATGTCCACTGTAATTTCCAGACTTAAGTAAAATTCCAGAAGGTTCTAATGATCGGGAGCCTGCAATCTGATGAATTAGATGGGCAGTAGGAAATGATGATGGTGATATGGTTCTTGATACTGTTTTTAAAGAGGTCTGCTCATTTATTCCATACCTCACTTCTTCAGTTCTATGTGAAGGACCTGCATGGTTGTTTCTATTGGGTAATAAGTCGACAACCTTCTCAGAAGGCACAATGACAGTTTTTACACTTTCATTGCAAACATACACTGCTGTGTTTGATTTTGCAACATCTGTTGGTGATGGAGGCACTTGTATTTCCATTCGATAGGCCCTGCCAGGTTGTGTCAGGACTGGTGTGGTGGTTTGTTGTTTATTCAATGATGACTCTGGAGGAGATACTTCAGCTGGTTGTGCCATGGCTGAAGGAGTAGGTGGCAGCCAGGGATAGCAAACTGGCGGTGGCTCAGGTATGTTCTGGGCATTACCACTGTAGGCCTTGTTGCCTTTCAGGTAGGCATCTTGAGAATATGCCTGTATGGAAATGAGAGAAAAATGTCACTTCAAATTCATAAAAAGAACAATAATTTCCATGTCTTCTGGTCACTACCTTATTTTACAATGCCCTGCCTTGTTCCAGAATGACAGTCACTATAGCATGCATACAAACATAAAACATAAGGATACTTTATAAATCTAGGAAAGAGATATTTTCTCAGAGGATGAATAAATTACAGTTTGCAACAAATACAAATTACAATCACTTGCTTTCTCAAAAGACATGAGATACATCAAGTTTTCCCCAATGAAATAGATAAAGCCATGTTGCTTCTAAAATTCTCTCTGTTGGAACTTTATGATTTTTTTTTTTGAGTAGTCGACAAGTTAAATGCTGCCTAATTAATCTCAGCAAAAGAAGATTCTTATTTTTTGCCAGAAAGAAGGTAAAAATATTATAAATCTTAGTCAAATAACTTTTAACTATCTTATAATTGAAATGTCTTGCCAATTAACTTGTTAATAACAATCCATTTTGATAAATTAAGCCCTTTAACAGTCATGTTTCATATTTTAATATTTAAAAGAGAACAAGTAAACTTAATAAATTAAGCATATCTATTAAAGGCACAAACATGAAAAAGGTAATTCCTTTTTCTGTATATTATCTTTTAAGCTAACGCAAAATTGTATAAACTTATTTGGTCCTTATGTTTATTTTAAGAAGATATTTCTGTATTACTAACAGGCAGGCATGCAGCTCAAATTATTTTTTTATAAATACCTTTATCTAGAATACCTTTAAAAATGTAGAAACTGAAATTACAGTGACTCTACAAAACAGAGCTCATAAATATCACACAGGACTATGTTAATGTGGTAATATATCTTTCCCTCATCAAAACAAGCTTAATTGAAGACTATCATCAGATCCTGTCTTTGCACGAGACAACTTGCAAAGCAAAGCTCAAGTGCAGCCACAAACATAATAGCAAAATACCAGGGAAAAGGAGAGATACTTTAAAATACACAGATGCAGATAATATCATGCTTTAATTCCAGTTATGTACAGGAGACAAAAAACAAACACAAAAAAGGAAAACCATACATCACACTTTTTGCAAATTAGTAAGACTAATACTATAAAGGAATTTATCTAAGCAAACTTACAGTTTTAACAGGTGGCTTATTACAAATGTCTAAAAAACATGACTTAAGAAACAAGGAAATGGCTACTGTGCATTTCTTACCAGTGCTGTGACATCCTTTGTAAACTGTAGCTAGCAGAAAATAGGGAAACATAGTAGAAGCTGCTTACTGATACAAAGACAGAATCACGTTGTCATACTGATGCTGAAAATGGCAAGCTAAAAACACATTTATACTGAATTCTCTGGAAAGTACCAAGAAAGGTAAAGGGCAGTAAAGCATAAAGATTAAATGCAGTATCCTTCTGAGCATCTTTTCAGGCTTTCATTTTGTTCTTATTTGATCTGTCTACCACTGTTGCAAGGCAAAATACATCTGGTGACATGCACCCCTAAGAGAGATTTTTTTCAATAGGCACTGCTGCCTAATAATATGCTACAAAGCTTCCTTTCTACAGGAGCAACATTACTGCCTCTCATTTCCCAAGAGCTTCTTCCATTCCCGCTTCCAGATGACAAAATGAATGCTCTATTATGCATTTAAAATAGTACAACCTCCTCCTTCCCGGTAAATCAGAGCATAACCATGAGCTGTCAGCTGACTGCAGTTGCCTATACACTATAATCTCAGGGAAAAGAGACTGTCTTGTTAAACAGATTTCACTTGAAAATTACGATCTATCAACACTGTATCTTTTGTTCTGCTTTATTGGTTTATGAAAAAACTACTAAATACATAAAAATATTACTTTTGGAGTAAAATTTGTGAATATAATATAATGAATATTATAAAACAGAGACTAGAATGCAGTGAGAAATTAAAGCTAAATCAGTAGAAAAAAATCCATATCATAATATTTTTATAGCATAAACACAGTCAATCCAAACAAGCACCTGCATCTTGGGTATGGGCACAGACAAAACAAGCCACTCTTTTTCATGCTGATTAAATCCACACCCCTGCTGTTCTGTGACAGGATGAGAGTACCCTACTGTCCTGTGCAGGTTTTCTGCAGCAGGTTTGTGACATCACACTATGTACCTCCTGAAGGAGGGCAGGTCCCTCCCCACAGCCAGTGATGTACAGGAAGTTAGCAAGCTTCTGAACATTTCAAAACCACCGCGACATCAGCTTACACTGCAAAACTTAAAGTGCAAACACAATCCTCATAGAACACTTCGATTTTCTCAGAGGTTTAACACTACTAATAGAATATCTGCTCGGGAAATCCTGCATAGAACTGACAATTTAAAGATAACTCTTTTGTGCAAATTAAGGGAGATATATTATCTTTTAGTAATATATAACACAAACTATTTTTTTTAACATTTTTATATACTTCAGATATTCTAAGATTCCTACATAGCAATTCTAAATACTAAATAGTCTGCAGTTATAGGTTCTCACTTTTAAGTAAATTATGACAAGAGGTCCTCAAGTTCATATACACAGATCATGCATCAATGATGGACCCACTAAACAGAGTGTTTCACACATAAGGAACCACTGTCTAATGTAAGCAGAGATAGCTGAGATAATACAATATGAATTCATTCAAAAGCATTACTTTCTCAACATATTCTTCGTTTATGAACACTATAAAAACATCTGTTATCTTATTTATCTGTCTTTATTTCTATTTATCTTAAAAGTTCTTCATTCTCATAACATTTAGAACCAGTATCACTCTAAATTTGTATCCACGGGTAAATACAAGCACCTGCAAGGTCACTGTACCTTAGTAGGTATTCACTGGTAGGTCATGGACATATCTGAAAATAATTCTGGAACATGTACGGCTATTTTGAGAGACATGGTGCAAGACAGAAATCA
The DNA here is from genome assembly GCA_004027295.1 of Dolichotis patagonum. NCBI lineage: Eukaryota > Metazoa > Chordata > Mammalia > Rodentia > Caviidae > Dolichotis > Dolichotis patagonum. Next base: position 18,073 of record PVJX010016983.1, read on the forward strand.
GTCCCCAAAAAACATTAGGGAAGTAAGTTAGGAATAGACAAAAAACATCTTAAGGACTTTTCTTCTCCTATGATATTAAGTGTTGCCCGAGAAAACCAACTGCCTACTTAGGAATGCTTTAGACTCCTTCAAAAAGGAAACTATCAGTAGATGCTTGGGCAAACAAATGTGGTGGGCCATCTAGAAGGGATCACCTGTGATGTGCAGCTCTTTGAGGTGAACCCCAAATGCAGTGATATGGCTTTATATACGGCAGACAGAATTGAAAATGTGTAACTTGCTCACTGCTAAGACTGTGTTGGACTTTCTCTTGCATGCCTGATTATAAGATGCTAACTGTTTGACTGAGTCATCTCAATGAAAAGTGTAGCTTTCTACATTATTTGAAATTTATTCAACAAGTATATATTATTCTTATGCTTAAAAATAAATTTACTACAGAAGAACAAAGTAACTGCTATTGACTTGCAAAATATGAAAATTCCTACTTTTGCTTCCCTACTTTCGGCAGAAATTTGATCCACATTTGACAAATGTACACTTAATTTTAAATAGAATATTACATTGATCATGGGACATAAGTGATTATTTTCAAAGTTACCCTAATAAGTTTAAAGAAAAAAATTATTAAATTACTTTTATTTTCCAATTTAATATCACATGTTCATGGAGTGGCAAATAGCACACTGGACTCAATATCTATGTATCTATATATCAATATCAATATCTTAAGTTAGGGTTGAGGCAGGTGAACACAAGTTTAAGCCCAGGTTGGGAAACTCAGCAAGATTTTGTCTCAACATGAAAATAAAGAGATAGGCTAGGAATATGACTCAGTGGGGTTTAATCCCCCATTACCATAAAAAAATAAAATTCCAAAATAATGAACAAAAAATAAAGAATGACAACTCTGATACTAACTAGCAGTGTGACTTCAGTTACCTTAAGTACCTCACCCAAAATTATCTGTACTTGAAGGCAGTACAGCACTGTGGTTTAGTCACAGACCTGTCTGAGTTCAAAGCCTACTACCAACTTAAATACAAAGTTGTGTGACTTTGTTGTGATTAACAGAGAACAGTACACACAGCATGCTGAAAATGCCCTGGCCAAAACATTTGACAAACCTAAGAATCACCAGGGCTATCAGCACCAATTAGCTTAAAATGTAATCTTTAAACCCACTGAGCCACTGGCGCTCAGTGTGTTGTGCCCTGAGAAAAATGTCCAGATCTAGTTCTCCTATTTCATTCAAATAAAGATTAATCAATGGTGCAGGCTTTTTGCTCCTAAATTCATATATGGAAACTTTATCACTAACATGACAGTATTAAGAATAAGACTTTGGGGCTGGGTATTTAGCTCAGTGGCATAAGCGCCTGTCTGGCAAGCACGAGGTCATGAGTTCGATCCCCAGTACCGGGAAAAAAAAAAAAAAAAAAAAAAAAAAAAGACTTTGGGGATGTGCTGAATCCTGAGGGCAGAATACTCATGCAGAACGTTGCTTTGATGAAAGGGTCCAGCAGAGCTGCCTTGGCCTTTACACCAGCGGAAGACACAGCAGAAGGTGCCATTCCCAGGAAAACAACCCTATTAAATACTGGAACTACCTGAGCCTGGATCTTAGCCTTCCTAGCCTTGGGAACCAGAAGGAAGTGTCTGTTGTGCATAAGCCACCCAGATTCAGTCGCATGTGCTGAGGTGCTTGGACAGATGGTGGTTATTTCATTCACACACAGACAACATTTGATAGGGAAACAAAATCTTTTTGTTTCGTTTTGTTTGAAAATAAAACAACAGGTGTTTTTGTTTTGTAATTCCTTAGAAATACAAACCTGAGATATCCATCTAAAGTGTTCTATAAAACATTGACTAGATCGTTATTCCATTTACATTATTAATTGAAAACATGTCTTAAAAATGAGACTGCCAAGCACAGGAGTATTACTACCAACAGTAGTTTTAAAACAAAAAAAATTTCTTACATATAATTTTATAGTTCATACCTTTCAATGTTATGCCATTGTCATCCATAAATTATTAAATCTATCATTATTTATTTATCTTTCTGTAACTTAGATTTTGAACCAAGTTGAACTTTCTATGCCACCTCTCTGAAATGAGCAGAGTACTTCTAGAACAATTGGGTCCATGCATCACTTTAGGAAACAAAGCCCCACAAACTACCCCAAGCCTGCTGTTGCCCAGGCAGACATAGAAGAAGTATCACGGCTTTTCCATGGGTAAAAGATTTTCACAGTGGCTGTTAAGAGTGTCCTTGTTACTTTTCTTTACAATAGATATTCAACCTCACAGAGACAAATAAATCTTAAATAGCATATCACTTAAGCAATAAATTTAGATTGGTTTAAGTACTTTTTTAAAGATCCCTTGCAGAACATTTTAGCTCTGTCTGTGCTAGAGACAACATTTCTACACGTGGTTTTTAAAATCCCAGATTTTCTTTATGTTAGCTCTAAAAAAAGGATACTGCAGATATACTAGTAAAAAATACTTTATGCAGACAAGAAGTTAAAATATCCTAATGTCTTTTATAGACCAATAAACATATTATAGATTATATTCCTTTGATTCCTCATGAAATGTAGTATGTTAAAATGTGAATTACTGTGCTCACTTGGCAGAACATATACTAAAATATGAATTATGACTAAGTTTAAAAGTAGAGTTTTCTTTTTATATGAAAAACATATACTTTATGATTAAAGTAATTCAAATGATATGTTTTAAATAGATTTTATCTTACATTATACTAAAATTCTTTATTAATGAACCTTGGAGATTGGTATGCTTATGTTAACTACTAAACTAATTTTTCTGTGTTTGCTATACTTTGAATTTTACCTCACTTACTGTTATGTAAAATATAACCAGAAAGATTATCTTAACTTCCCACTGATTATATTATTAGAAAATTAATCCTTTCATTGTCTTAAGTGATTTGCTGCTCTTCATATATCACACAGTAAGCTACCAGAGTAATTCTGCACTTAATTTCTTTCTTGGCAATTTAGGACAATATGAGGCATTCTGTGACATGAGCACTGTTCTTTCTAAAAAGCATCCAAGGATGACCATATTGCTGTTTTTGTCAGATTGTGGAGCAGAACTGTTAACAGTCTCACTGTTTGCATGTCTACTTTACATGTTTTAACTTTGTAATTTGAACAACTATTTCCAAGAAGTCAGTATGTAATTTGTCAAATAATTTCTTAGGATTTTTTGTTGTTGTTCTTTTCCTTTTTTCCTTGGAATTCTGTATTGTTGCTACCCTTTATTCTGTTTTGTTTTTCCTCTTTAAATAAAATTTTAAAAAATAATAAACTGGCTCCTTTACCTTGGTAAGGAAAGCATGTACTGAATTTAGAGAACAGCTTGGTTTTGGAAGTCAGCCTGACTTCACGTCTAAAGATTCCAATGAAACCAATGGCTGTGTCAGCTATTCAATCCCTGTACTGAATTATATGGATAGGAAATAATAATTACTTCTCCGTGTGCCTGATATCCGGAACCCTACAGAACCAGGTCATCTGTTATCAGTAATAAGCCAGTCCTACGTCAAATTAGCACATTTTGAAAACAGTGGGTTGATGCTCATGGATTTCATTATATTTTACATGTGAATAAATAAATCATTAGGATTTGCTTTAGTAAATTTTTCAAAACAATGTACACCAAAGTTTATTTAAGACTTTTGTTGAGCTAAATTCAAATTTTAAGATCCCTGCTTTTTCTGAATTCAGATGTAAATAGTAAGGAAAAACTCAACATTTACTAAAAGGAATTTTAAAAAAATAATTTAGTGGTCTCTTTCTAGAGCTGTTAGTAGAGTATCGGTTAAAGAATCTTGCTCAATCTTTTCATTCTACTGGGTCTACTGAGTGAAATGAAGAAAAGTATATTATTTTCTTGAATAAAATTTATATTTTTATCATGTTTTTAATTTTTTTACTTTTAGCAATATTTAAGCTTAATAAGAGTTAAATATTCCACTAAATTTCTTTCTAAAAACATCAGAAAAACATTTTAGACTAAATGTTACTTTTCACCTGTGTAGTTTCATTTCTTCTAACAGATTTTCTCCTTAAGTGGCAGATTCTATTCACTGTGAACACTACTTCTAATGGAATGAATTAATAGTGTTAACAAAATTGCTTGGTTAACTAAAAACAGTAATGCTGGTTAAAAAATTAGGAATGGCTTTCCTAAAACTTCTATCCTCAAGCTTCAAAAAAAAGTAAGATTCTCAATCCTAGCATCTCAATCCTAGCATCATAGTACTTGGCCTCTGAGCTTCGGCTTTGGGTCAAATCCCTACCCACAATGCAACACAAGGTCAAACTTGTTAGAATTTCATCCTAAAAGAAAACATTGATTCACTGTGGAATCAAAATATTCTCACTTAATTCCAAACAACTAACAATCATTGTGTTTTGTAACAGAATTCCAGATTCTACTAAATGAACCAGAAAGGTGTTTTTTCTAGACTCTTTTTTGATACAATCCACTTTGTATCTCAAACCAAACATTCATGGCTATAAAACAATTCTCAAAACTTACCACTTGGAGAATGTCTTCATCTTTTGGCATCACGCTAAGTTCCAATGTTGTACCACTGGAATTAAATATATACTACTTTAGGAAAGGGAAACATATTTAATAAAGAATTACAAGAAAAGTAGTTCACTCAAATATTTTTAAAATAAAATAATTTAATTTGGAGTTTTAAAAATTTTAGTTTTCAAGAACCAATCATTAGAACAGAAAGAAGTACTTTTATATAGGTAAGTCAATAATGTACAAGAAGGCACCCTGCCATATGTTTGTGCTATTTATAATCAGTCAAGTCATTTTTAATATGCTTCTAAATTAGAAATATAAAGTTTGTTACATCTATATTGAGTAGTTCTAGGACAAAACTCAGTAATATCCATATACTATTTATGGTTTTGTTCAAGACATAAAACAGATTTTTATCACATAGTCTATCAAGTTAAAAACAACCAAAGAATCCTCAAACTTACCCTTTTTAAAATTTGGTATTCCTAGGGATTAAAGCCAAGGCCTTATACATGGTTAAGCCATGAACCACTGAGACCCTCAAATTTAATGTCTTGCTGCATTACTAAACATCCTAATTTTGAAATATTACTTCAGCCTCAGAGTAAAGGAAATCAGTTCACTAACACAACTACTACAATGTTTTTAACATTGTTTTTAACAACAATGACAATATCATCTCAACTATTTGTTTTCAGCCGTATGATCTAATTTTAGAGCCTTTCAAGAACAGCTCAAAATTTTGTTTTATTTTCATGCTGTATATTTTCTGTTAAACACAACATAGAAGTCTCTAGTTTAAAAGGGTGGCTTGGAGGTCAAGTTGTAATAAGAGTGCTTGCCTAACATTGGCAAGGCCTTAGGTTCCACGTCTAGAACTTCATACAAAAAAAAAAAAAGTAAAAGGGAGAGACTAAACTGAATCTTGTGGTCCAGTTACATTTAGATATAGATACAGCAAAGGTAGTGCTGTTATCTCCATCAAGTGCATCAACAGCTCTTTTAACAATATTCTCTTTTCCCTCCAATATAAATCAAATTAAGAACCAAATTAAAAAGCCAAAACTTTAACATCTAGTAATTTACTGGTATTTCTCCTTGGTAGATATGAACTATATTTTAGGTTCATAAATGCTAAGAGAATGCCAAACCAGGGAGAATAACAGATTGAAATAAGTAACTAGTAAAATTAGGGGCATTTGCATTTCAGTAGACTTGTCAGAAAATGCATGTCAGCATTTAGAAAAATTCTTCTGCAAAAATTCATTTTTACATTAGTATACTACAGAATCTCAATAACTGTAGTTCTACCAACCACAGACAAAAGGAACATAATTTTTAAGAAGAAAAAAAGATCATGAAAAAACACAATTTTTCTAATTTTCAAATTGCTTTTACTGGCTAAAAATTGAAAACAGACTATTATTCCAAAGTGTTATTTACTCTGAAACTGAAAGATCTAAACCAGTAACAAAAAAGTTATATAGATTTTGAAGAAAATAAAGATCAAGTTGTGGTTACTAAGAATATTCTAAAAGAAGACATACATTAGCATGAAAAATCCTTGATAGGCTGACAAAACATATTGTTGTATATATGAAGATTGTAATTGTTGTAAAGAGGCTTTCAATTCATTGTTGACATTACGGGCAAGATTTAAGTGTTGTTGGCCGGGGATTTAACTCAGCAGCATAAGCACCTGCCTGGCAAGTGCAAGGTCATGAGTTCAATCCCCAGTACCAAAAAAAAAAAAAAAAAAAAAGATTTAAGTGTTGTTTCCTTAGCTACGCATGGTGTGCAAGCCTGCAATCCCAGCTATCTGGAGTCTGAGGCAGCAGGATTCCAAATTCGGGCTCAGCTTGAGCAATTTAGCAATTTATTGAGCTTCTGTCTCAAAATAAAAAAGGGCTAGGGATATAGCTCAGAATAAGCCCCTGGATATTCTATCCCTGGTAACACCAAAAAAGAGGGGAGAAGTTGTTTTCTTTAAAAATCTTATTAAATATTAAAACATTAGAAAGCATACTCTTGACCATGTCATTTAATTGTACAAAATGATTAGCACATTAGTATAACTAATTTAGACTGTAACACGAACTGCTTTAGATTATGTCTAAAAGAGCATGATAATAATCTTTAGAAAACAATTTCATCATTTATAAGAAAGTGAGTAAAACTAATAGAAAACATAGCCAACATCACAGTTACGGTGTTTAAATCTGCAAAGAACACCTTATAATAATTATGATTTGGAAATCAGATCCAGATTGCTGGCCTACTTCTGACAAAAAAAATCCAGTGATGACCCCTTTGGATTTGATTTCTTTATTCATTACGTGAAATTCTTTATGTGCATGTATAAAACAGACACAGTTGACCTAAATTATCTTTAAGGTCCTAAAACAAGTCATTCTATAAAATATATTTTTTATATTTAGAGCTCAAAATTCTATTATTCTATAGATTGTAGGCAGACAAATGAATTAGAAAGAATTGTCCTGCTATGTTGGTTAAAACAAATGAATTTATAACAGAAAGTTTATTCAACAAGAATATTCAATAAGAATATCTGATACATTAAAAGTAATGTACCTCAAGAGGTTTAAAACTATGTTTGCATTAACTTTGCAAATGTAAAATGTGTGCATTTCAGTCTGAAGTATTTTAATCACAAATCTGCCAAATCTGCCAAAGCAAAGTCATCAACTAAGCTATAGTTAGGTAGGTTATTATTGGCAAGCTTCAACCACTGTAAAGTAAGTTCCACATCTCCACAACACCTCCATTCCTTATAAGAATATAATATTATATAAAATCTACTCACTCTACTGACTTATAAAGCCTGTCTCTGGCCAAAATTCATTGTTTCAAGTGTCTTACCTGTTCTGAATTAGAGCAATTACTTGGGAATAGGTCTTTCCAATGACACTTTCTCCGTTGACTTTAATGATTCGGTCGCCTTCCACGAGGAGTTAAAAAAAAAAAAAAACACCAACAAAAAAACCACATGAAGAATTCTGAAGTAAAATAACTTTTGGAACTATTTTTGCAAATGTCCTTTTGAGAATGTGTGCAGTGCTGGAGATGAGACCAGAGCCTCATCCACGCAGTCAAGTGCTATAGCGGGGCTCATGCCCCAGGAAGGTGCCTATTTCTAATAACCCTCCCTCATTAATTTTGAAAAGTGACTCCTTTTTGTAAAATGAATGTAAATTTTAATATACCCAGCTTCTGACGAAACACAGCCATGTTCTAAATAAGAGTTCTAAACTATGGATTTATAAACTTCAAAAGGTACACTCACCAAGGGACCACAACTACACTGCTTATAACCCAGCTGTTTTCTGCACTACACAAGCACTGCTAGTTTCTCCTCCATGTTCCTTGTCATTACTCAATGAATTTAAAGTATTATTTTGATTTCCTCCAAGACTTCTACTTGTAACCCAGCTTATTTTCTTGTAGTATTCTTCCAATCTACGTATGTCTATTGACTAGTATATACATGCTTTTGTCTTTATACATGTTAATGCATAAATTAAAGGGGAAAATAAATTGTGTTATTCAAAAAAACTCAGAGGAAACAAAGAGAGAAAGGACAGAGGGAAACAGGGCAAGGAATAGAATTTTTATGTATTTACAGGATCCTCACTACATCTCAATTTTGCAACATTTAGATTATAAAAACCAAGACATTCTATTTAATGAACTCCCACATGCACACTAACGTGCATTCATATTGGTGATATTAAAATTAGGCTTATTTTACATAAGATGAAAAAGATCATTAAAGTTACCAATACACAGTAATACTAATACTACCAAACAGCAATTACATTCAGCTAATCAGAGTGTATCCACTGATGCCTGCAGATGAAGGGAGCTTACAGATACACTGGAAACCTAAGCCACTCTGTGCTCCAAATCAACATGCTTTTGCCTGACCAAACCCTTTTAGAAGTAGAGATCCAGATTATTTCAATTGTATCAACTAAATACCCATCACTTTGCCATTTTGAAATCCTCTGTGAAAATGTGATGTATGAAAAGCATCAAAAGATGTGGTGATGCTTCAAAAGCATCTCCACATCTGTCCTCTGTGGGTAACTCAAAGTTCCACGATTTATCAATTTATATTTTTTTGTTCAAATCCACCCACTTTATCAAAAAATGTAATTAGGTTTCAAAAGCAGTAATAACAGATGTGAAGAAAAAGGTATAAATATATAAAAGGATAGAAAAGGAAAAAGTACAAACTACAATGTAGAAAAAGTGAAAATTAAAGGCATTGTTTAAAAATTATCAGCACCTGTGCATAATCCCGCTTCAAATGCAGGTCCGCCTTCTTTAACTTGTTTAACAAATATGGTATCCATCGGTTCCAAGCGGTTTCTTTGTTTTCCTATGAGAGAAAAAGAAGCCCAATACCCAATTTTATTAAAATACCAACATATAAAATGATTTTTAATTGAGACAACTCATTTAATTAAGAGATATTAAAGTATTAAGCATATATACTGAAATGGATGCTAAAATCATAATCCTGGAGGTTCTGCCATAATACAACAGCAATCACAAAACTGTGATGGTTTCCATTATTTGAGTTTATTCTGTGTATGTTTCTACACTGTATGCTATACACATTAGAACTGTTGATTTCCACAGCAAACAAGTATTACTACCACCACTGTACAAAAGGAAACTGAAGCTTAAAGAAATTAAGTAAATTCTCCAAGGTGACCTAATAAATGGTGAAACTCAATGCATAGGTGATGTGCTAAGCATTAAAATATAATAATTGACAAGATATATTTCTTCCCTTCAGGGATAATGACAAAAGAAAGACAAATAAATAAAACATTAAAAAATCAGATAAAAAATATGAATCATATTCATGGCAATGAGGAGAACATGATCAACTCTGTAATATAGTCCATATTTCACAAGTTGTTGTCCATGGATCATCTACATTGACATCTAAGATGTTTGCTAAAAATGAATGTTCTGCAGTCTAAACAGAAATATGCTTTTTAAACAGGTTTCCCAGGTGATTCTAATACCCACTAAAATTTGGCATAACAGTTTCAGCAAATACAGTAGAAGTCAAGGAGTGAAATTTCAGCTAAGTGATAAATACATCTTAAGTACTGTGGGGGGGGGGACAAGAAGGTGGTTAGTAGTTCCTAGAGTAGCAGCATCAGTATCACTTGGGAATGTAAGGAATGCAAACTGTGGACCCTGCCCCAGGACCCCACCCCCAAATTAGACTCTCTGAGGTGGTTGTGACGCACACTCAAGTTTGAGAACCACTGAAGTAGAAGACATATTCCAGACAGCTGAAAAGAATATAACTGAGACATACACAGGTGTACAGTAATACAATAGCACTTGTTAGAAAGAAACACTGGGCAGAAAATGAATGTCAAATATAAAACACTCATCATTATTGCAATATGAAAGAATTTTTAATTAAGGTACTTACACAAAGATGGCTCAAAATAAGTTTCTTAATAATGGAATACCTATCAGCATCTCTCTTACACACTTAGCTATTTTCCTCTAAAGCAACAAATGGATAACTTAATTAAACACTAGATTACAGCAGAAATCATTTCAGAAGCAAGGAGACATAGGTTCAATTCCTTGCTTTTCCATTTTAAATTCTGTGTATGTACCAGGGTTTTTCTTCACAGAAACTATGACTTGGTACCTAAAATTACATTTTTATTTTCTTACATATGTGATACATCTCTCCCACTAACATGGAAGAATGGGAAGCTTATCATGCTCCATAATATCCATAGTATCTAAAATCAATCAGGCAGTCAGTAAGCAGTTATTAAATAACTTAGTAATGTTAATTCATGAAAGCCTTCAAGACGGACTTTATGATCCTAAAATTGCCAACTGAGGAAGAAATAGAGACTAAGCAACTTGCAACAAACAGAGTAGGAATCTGAGCCCCAGTCTGAATTCGAATGTGGCATTACAAGCTGTTTCTAAAGCAGCTGACAGTAATTTGTCAAGCTTTGCTCACTGAATAAAAGTAATCCATGTATAATTATAGTCATGAATTACATAATGACATTCTGATCAGTGACAGACCGAATACGCAATGGTGGTGATAGCCCAGGTTTGTAGCAGGCTATCCCATCCAGGTCTGGGTAAATACACAACATGACATTCGCACAGCAACAAAACTTCCTAACAACACATTTTACAGAATAGATTGCCACTAAGCAACACATGACAATACTTTAAAAGAAAAAAAAATTTTTTTTTCAATTTTAGTCACTCAAATGCAAATCAAATTCCAATCAAGTTGGTAATAAGTCTGGGTCCTACTGTAGCCAACCCAACATTTATAATAGTTGGCATTCAAGGAAAACTATCTGTTTGGCTAGAGAATTCAAGATTCAATTTTGTTGAATTAAAACGTTGCTTTTATGGAAAGATTTAGATAATGAAAGAAAAGAAACACTTTTCTTATTGATATCTTCTACTCCAGTGTGTCTCAAAGGTGATTATACCACACTTATATTTAAAAATACAAAATGTAAATGACCATTCATGAATTCTAGAAAATAAAAAGCTGGTTGGGTAGCAATGGGGTGACTTCTGAAAATTCTGAAAGAAAAGTTCACTTACACAGAATAGAGGTGGTCCAAAATAATTTGGTTATAATTTCTATAAAGGAAATACTAATTTTGCAATGACTGCCGTTGTAAAGTCAGAGATATTTTGCCATTGACAAATCTGTCAATACACTATGCCTGAAAACATATGAAGATGGAACAGATTAAAAGAGGCCAATCCTACAGTAAGCACCATCATATCTGCTGGGAATTGTACTTTTGATTCTTGTTTGCTGTCTATTCTGAACTTCGTCCTAAATTCTACCCCAATATTGTTTCCACACTCTTTGACTCTGAGTCTTAAGTTAAACTCTGGGCTCATTAATTTTAAGTGTCTTCTTTTTAATTTATGTGGTCTGCAATTTTGTTCAAACTAGAAATCAAAAATATCAAACATTAAATGGGTATCATTCATTCTCCTGGGTTTTTATTTTTTGAAAGTAAATTTTTGGGTATCAGATACAAAACTAGCCCAATCCAATTCTCAATGAGTGATAATTTAACAGGAAAATGGACTCCTTTACTTTCATGTATGATTACTTAGCAGATAAAAACAGCTTCCCTGGTAATCTCTAGTAAAAACCTCTTTCAGTTCCACACCTATACTTCACAATTTCTGAATTTTTAAAAAACATATAATGCATGTTTCAAATAAGATACTGCTAAGTATCTTATTCAAGTGTCATTTCCTTGATAATATCAAAATATGTAGAAGGAAAATGCATCTTTTCAGCATGTACATGTAATTAAAATTTTGCTTTTAGAGAAAGCTAAGACAAACAAAAGAGAATGATCTTACAGGGATAAGAAAGGTTAAAATGATCAAATTTAAACAAGAGGAAAGAAAAAACATATGAATTTACTTGAAGTTGTATATTACATTTCAAAACAAAAAGAATGCACACAATTCTACACTGCAGTAATACAATTAATTGAGGGAAACAACCTGAATAAAAAAATTAATACTATATAGGTAGTAGCTCCCATTCAAATACTGAATGTCCCAGTGGAGTTTTAATTCTCTGTGTCCAATATAACTCAACAGTTAAGATCTTGTGTCCTATAGTGACACTATGGTTTAAAATCCCAACTCTATCATTTATTTTTCAACAAGGGCTAACATATTTTGCAACATTTGATACTTAAACTAAGGATTATCATTCATTGATCTGAAATTCAAATTTAACTGGGCATTCTTTATTTTATCTAATTATATCACATGATTTTACACATATTTAATGCCCTAATGCACTCAACTGAAAAATGGGGATGAAAATAATTATTTTTCCCTGGCAAGTCTGTTGTAAGGATTAAGAGAAATACTCCATCGAAGTGCTATATAATACCTAGTGCAAGTATGTATTTAATGTATATTACTATGTATTATTATGCTGGCCTGATTATAAACCTTAAGATTTATATACTGATCAGGGATCAGTTCAGCTAGGTAGTACAGAGCTTGTCACACTGCAAGTCATCAACAAACAGTAGTTAAAGGAACATTCCTATTATGAGGAAGCTATGAATATAAATCAAAGGAAAAAGAACACAAAAGAAGATAGAATGATAACAGAGACTGTGCTAAAACGAAAATTATCAGTACTTCTAACATGAACTAGCTACCTTCTAAGAAACTGGTGTTTAAAACCAAAATGTTCCATCCCTAGTCCTTTAGGACCTGACCCAGGATGATTTAAATTTCTAATGATTTCCTTCTTTGAACAATGCTAAAGTCAAAATCACTTGCAACATACAAATTATCTGTAAATCTAAAGTATTACGTACATAAAGCAAACTCAGTAAAGTAACTTTACAAAGAACAAAGTTTGAACTACGTCAGTTACAAAAGGCTAATTAAATGGAGACCAGCAGACAAATGCAGTGCTTCTTTAACAGACTGAAAACACCAGCATACTTTACGTAGGAAAAATGTCCCGCTGTGTGAAACCAAAGCAAAGCAATAGAAAATAAGGGCTGGCTGTGGTGGAGGTTTTCTTCTGAGTCCACAAACTAAATGACTAGAACTCAATAAAACCTAAATCTTCTCAGTGCATCATGCCCAGCGGCCTTCTTTCAGTCCAGGTGGCCGGGACTGCGCAGGGGGACTTTCAGCCCACTGGCACTGGCCCAGGGAGTTCCACTCCTAGTCATATTCCCAGAAGAACTGAATACCACAGTGATGTATGTGCACCCATGTTTATAACAGCACAATTTGTAATAGCCAGATCTTGGAAACAACCTAAGTGCCCATCAACTGAGGAATGGATAAAAAAGTTGTGGTATTTTTATACAATGGAGTACTACTCAGCAATAAAGAATGATCACATTGAGATATTTATAAATAAATGGACACGACTTGAGACCATACTCATAAGCGAAATAAAACAAACTCACATGTGTAAATACCGTATAGTCTCCCTAGTATGAGAGTTGGTAAGAGAATATAAGATTTTATGGTAACATGATTCCCCATTACATAGCTTTGAAGCCTTTTAATGTTTTCATTCATCAGTTGGAATGGTTTTATTCTGTTCTGTTGACTTTATTATGTGTGATGGTATGAACAGCTATTCTGAAGAAAACAAAACATTATGGCAGCCATTGCTGATTTAATATCTTCTTGCTTTGAAGTCCTACCATGCTTCTATCCTTCTATTACCATCAGTTCTATCATGTTGTGTCTTATTGGGTTTTAACATATGTGATAGTATAAACAAATATTTTTATTGAAAATGAGATATTATAGTAGCCATTGATCATTTTCTGTTATTCGGTTCAGAATACCTTGTAATTCTTTCATTCTCTTGAATGGCTTTATACTATTTTGTTATGTTTGATATTATTGTGTTTGAAGCCATGCTCAACTATTACAAAGAAAGAAAACATTACGGTAGCTACTGTTAATATCCGGTTGTTTTGTTGTAAAGTGCTGCCTTGCTTATGTTGTTCTGTTCTGATCTGCTTTGTTCTGTCCTCTTTTGTTTTATTCTCTTTAAAATAAAAATTTTTTTAAAGAAGGAAAAAAAAACCCTAAATCTTTTCTGCCTATTTAATGACAGTTTTTTTTTTAAAGTATTCTCTCCTTTGAATTCTTTGTTGTTGCAGGTTTTTTGTTATTTCTTTTTGAGATAGGATTTCACCCTGTAGCTCAGGCTGGCCTTGAACTCGCTTTTAGCCCAGGCTGGCAGTAAACTTGCCTCAGCCTCCCAAGTGCTGGGATTACAGGTGTGGGCTGCCATATCTGGTTTCTTTGTAGCTTTTTAAAAAATCCTCTATTTCTACATTTTAAAAGACTGATACACTAAAATGTACTTCAAAGTTAAGTTAGATAAATGAAGAAAGTGAGTCCCCTACAAAGGTAAAAATTCAAAGAGATAAAGTCATTAATGAATATCAAACATTGATTAAGGAAAATGAATAGCTTATTAGAATAGATATTATGGTATCTATTCTTTCAGATTAAAAAACTGTAGGGCTAGGGGTGCCAATGAATGGTACAATGTTTGCTTAGCATGAGCAAGGGCTTGGGTTCCATCTCTAGCATTGCAAAACCTAATTATAAAAATAATCAAAATCCCAATGTAAACTACAATAGACACAAAATTAAGTATGAATGATTAAAAAAATCTCTACTTCTCTTTGTGGAGCACAGATTTACTACATTTACTACATGTGGGAAACATGTAGAAGAATTCACTGACATCAAAGTCAGTCTAGTAGCTATTTCTACAGGAAGCTAACAGAGGAGTAGTACAGAAGGTCTTAATCGTATCTGCCATCACTGGTGTCAAACGGAATGGAGCAGATGGTTTCACTGCCAAGTTCTAAGGAGCATTTTAAAGAAAAAAATAATACGTATTCTTCTCAAATTATTCCAGAAAAGCTGAGAGAACGAAATTCTTCCAAACATTCTACCAAGTTAGCACTGCCCTACTAAAACTAAACAAGGACAAAATGAAAAAAGAAAATTACATAGCAACAATTATCTTTGATGGACTTAGATGCCAAAATCCTCAAACAAAACAAAATAACATAACTAACAAATCATATCCAACAGCATATTATTTACATGGTCAAGTGGGATTTGCCCCATGGATACAAGATACCAACAACCAGGATATACCACACCAAGAGGACAAAAACCCTCCAATCACCTCAATATAGTTAAAACAGGCATTGGATAAAATTCAACATCCTTTCATAATAAAAAAACAAATCAAGTACAGGAGGAATGTACCTCAACACAATAAAAGCCATCTAAGAAGCCAATAGTTAACATTAATTGAATGTGGAAAAATTGAAAGTTTTCTAAGATCAGAAATAAGACTAGTATGCCCCCTTTCACTGCCATTATTGAACATAGTACTTGGGGCTCTAGCCAATAGCCAGGTAAGAGAAAGAAATAGAAGACATCTAATTGGAGAAGTCACATTGTTACTGTGTGCAGATGACACGCCTTATATACAGAAGACCTCCTAATCTCTACCAAAAATTAGAACTAATAAATTCAGGAAAATTTTGGCAGGTATAAAATCAACATACAAAAATCAATACGATTACTGTATTCCAATAGCAAATATTCTGAAATAGAAATTAAGAAGGCAATTCCATTTATGATAGCTACAAAACATAAAATGCTCAGGAATAAATCTAGGCATAAGTGATAAATCTCTACAACAAAATTGTAAGTCACTGATGAAAGACAGACACCACACATGATATCTCCTGTCCATGGACTCAAAGAATACTGTTTAGAATGTCCATACTACTCAAAACAAGCTACAGATTCAATGCAAATGCAATCAGATGCAATGGCATAATTCACAGAACTAGAAAAAAAATCCTAAAATTTTTATGGAACTGCGCACACAAACACACACACACACACACACACACACACACCCTAAATAGCCAAAGCAAAAAGCAAAAAACTTTCAGCAAAAAGAACAAAGCGGGAGGCATTACATTACCTGTCTTCAAAACTTACTAGACAAAGGTGTAATAATCAAAATAGCATGAAATTGGTACAAAAATAAGTAATCAAGCAATGAAACAGAATAGAGATCTTAAAAACAAACCCATGCATATATAGTCAACTGATTTTCAACATAAGTGCTAAGAACATGCACTGGAAAAAGAACAGGTTTTTCCACAAAAGGTATGGGAAAACTGGATATACTCATGCAAAAGATAAAGCTAGACACTATCTCTCATCAATTATAAAAATCAACTCAAAATGTATTACAGACTTGACTGCAAGACATAAAACTAACAGAAGAAAACTTAACAGAAATATTTGAAGATATTGCAAGGGCAAGAATTCTTCTAGACAAGACACCAAAAGCAGAGAAAACAAAGACAAAAACAGACAAAATGAACTACAACAAACCAACTGGTATATGTACAGCAAAGGAAGAAAGTCATCAGAATGAAGATATAACTCACAGAATGGAGAAAATATTTGAGAACTATCCAGATAACAGGAGATGAAAAGCCAGGAGATGGAACTCCAAAAACTCAGCAATGAAGAAACTTAATTTTAAAATGGGCAGCAGACCTACATAAGCGTTTCTCAAAAGAAAACAAACGGCCTACAAGTGTAGGGAAATATGCTCAACATCACTAATTATCAGATAAAGTCAAATCAAAACCACAATGAACTATCACCTTACCCCAAAGAAGGTAAATTAATTATGTCAAAGAGACACCTGCACTCTCCTGTTCATTGTAGCACTATTTACAATCGCTGAGAAGTCAAAACCACAAAGTGACCATCAACTGATGAAAGGATAAAGAAAATGTGATAAATATACGTAAGCCAATGCTCTTCAGCCATAAAAAAAGAATGAAATCCTGTCATTTGTAACAATATGGACAGAACTGGAGATCATTATGTCAGGTGAAATAAATCAGACTTAAAAAGATAAGTATCTCATGATCTTTGTGTATCTACAGAAGCTGGTCCCATAAAGGTTGAGAGTAGATGGTGATTTCTGGAGGCTGGGAAGAGGGAGGGGACACAGAGACAGGAAAACGTTGACCAAGAGGCACTAAATTACTGTTAAATAGGAGCTAGAAGTTCTAGTGTGCTACTGCACAACGGGTCATTACAGATAATATAATGTACTGTATAGTTTTAAAAACTAGAAGAAAAAAATTCACATGATTCTACTGAAAAGATTTTCTATAGCACATGGCATTTCACATGATACAGGTTTCTAGTATAAACTGAAAACACACCCAGTTTTTCTTTTTTCACCTACCTAAAAATATCTACCTAATATTAATGAAAAATAGTATGTCGTAACAGAATGAACAACCTCCAAAGCTATGAAATAAATTTAAACAGGTCTCACATATAAAAATCACAGCAAAACCCCAAATTAAGTTTCTAAATATGTTACCCACTCCCAGTGAAACTACTTTAGATAGTTATCCAAATTTGTTGAATTTATATAAGCAAGAAGATATACATGTGTGTGATGCACAGGTATGAAAATCTCCAGCACACAAAACAATGTGTGGCATATAGTGGATACTCAATAAATATTAGTGACTAACTCACATTGCCACCATAGAAAATTTCCATAACTGAAATGCCCCAAAAGATTTTGGGGATTTGTTTCAGGAACAAAAAGTGTTATATTACAACTGCTGTGTACTACTTCCCCCACGGTATAGACAGAATTTTCCAGTCAACAGTAGTTTAAGTACAAGACCACTAGGTGGCAGACATGAATCAAATTTTCTGGTTTTATAAACTAGTCAAAACAGACTAGAAAAGTGTTCTTCATTCAAAAAATATTTACTGAGCTCTTAGTATTGTGCCAGGCACTGATTCTCCTGCAATGAACAAAACAGTAGTGTGATGTGCATTCTAAAGTATCTGAAGTTCATGCAGAATTGTAGTTGTTTTTTTCCCTGTTTTAGAAAGTTCACAAACCATCTATCATGCTTACTAAAATCATAACCCTGTTAATTCCTTTTATGCTGGGCTTTAATTTCTCAGCAAATCCAGAAAAAAATTTTGTTACAGTACTCTAACCACAAACAACTGTGTTTCCATCTCTGATTTTATCCTCTCCCAAGGCCTTATCCAGTTAAACTTGCTCCTCAGATTCATCAAGACCTGCCATTCCCTTGTACTCTCTCTGCTCTTTAAGACTATTAGCCTCTCCTCAGAAATCACTTTCTTTCTTAATAAAATTACCCACTGGTCAGCATTTCAACAGCAGTCACTGGAAATCTCTGTTTCCTTCCCTCAAGCACTCAATCTGCCAATCTCTTATGACGGGGAACTCCAGACACACGCTGGCTCTGCTCTTGTTCCTGGCCTACTAACAGCTGAGTGAAACTGTGTGACACCACTGAACGACAGTTTCTCAAGTTTAACTAAGCTCCTGAAGCTACTCAGAAAGGTTTCTTATATTTTAATTCTTGTCCCTTCAAGTTTGCTGTTTCAAATTTTCAGCAACTTTCTTTTCTTGGTGTTCCATTTTGACACCCTCAGTCTTTGGATATCCTTTTCACCTTTTCTTTGCTGTATCTCAGTTGCTGCATACAGATACTCCTAGTTTAATGACCAAGGTCTTATCCTGTGACTAGACTCGGTCATTAAGTAAAATGGCCCCCAAATGAGGAATTATATGTAGCATGTACATTATAATATTTAGGACCAAGAAATGGTAAAACGAAGCTTCAACTTGATGACTTTACTTTTATTTGCATAACTCTTAAATGCATATTGTAATGTATAACAACAGCAAGCTACACAATATACTATTGTACAGTGCAAGCAGCAACTATGACAGTACCATGGAAACAAGGTATACTGTACCAAAACAGACACTGACACTCTATATACAAGATGCACAGAACTGTACCAAAATAAGGATAAGCCGTAAGTCTGAGGGTGGGTCATAAGCTAACCTCACAGGTCATTACAAAGACATTCCCCTGGCAATTTGTCTGTATTCTGCAACTGTTTTCTTTGTCCTGCATCTCAGTGAAGATTTAGTCATCAGCCTTCCTTCTTCAGGACTTGCTCTCATTATCAGCTCTTCTCAAATGTGAAACTCAATCCCTAATCTTCTTTCCAAGCCTCACAGACACACACAAGTTACCTCAAACTTAATAAAGGTTCTCTACAGCCTTCTCCATAGCTCTTGTTTCTACCCCTTCATTTTCACACCTCTTACAAGTGTAGTTCATACGTACCTTCATCTACCTCTATTGCAGGGTTCCTCAGACATTAACAAAAATCCCCTGAGAACCACTGCTCACACCACCTGGACCTGTCCTACTTCAGTTATGTTCCAACCACTAATATTACTTGCTTTCCTCATCCCTTCTGTCCAGTGTGATGAAAGTTGTTCTCGGCAACCTGAGCAATTTGCTATTTGCCAGGTGTGGTCTAAGAGTATCCTTTTGGACCCATCCTAAAGGATTCTCTATGATAAATGACAAGTTCTACACTTGCCCCTTAAAAGAATCACCTCCTGATTAACAAATCATCAACTCTCTTGGTTGTCCACCTATCTTTCTACTAGTTATTCTGATTGTCTTTCTGATTCTTCTCTCTCTTTCTGACCATCTCTTGGTTTTCATCTGAGGGTCCTATCTTTATCCTATGCCCTCATGCTTCCTGTATGCGGTTTCAATATGTGTAAGGCCCGAATTACAACACATCCAATGATTACTTCCAAAGCTATTTTCAACTGCTCTGTTATCTTTCAAATTTTCAGCAAGGTATGGAACATTTTCTAGGCATCAGAAATGCAACTTATCCCACACTAACTTCATTCTTCTGAGGACAGGAGAGATATACTCCAGTATCTTTCACTTAATGGCATTTCCATCTTTCTACTGCCTCAAGCTAGAAAGGCTAGGCATGATCCTCCACAAATCAGCCATATCTGATAACATAAAATCCATCCCCAAGTTCTTCCACCAATTCTGGGCAAATATAACTTCTAAATGATTCTAAAATCTATCCTGAGGTGCTGTTTTTTCTTCCTACTGCTATTAACATTCTCTTTGACCATTAACAGCCTAACTAGACACCTTACCTCAGAAGTCTTTCCTTGTTGGAAAATGACTTCTGATTCCATGATCCTTTAACATGTGTACACTTTATTTCTGCACTTACATCTTCACTTTTCATCAGACTAAGGGCTTCTTGAAGTCTGAAGTTGTGTTGTGTGTGTCTGTTTTATAAATTAAATGTATATATTCTAGAAACTCTTCTAGGTTTTAAGAGAAAAGTTTCTGCTCTGCATTCTAATTGACAGAGAAAATATTAAGAAAAAAGAAGTCATGTGAGAAGTGATGATGTTATGGAGAACAATAAGAAGAGTGAGAAGGAAGGGAGACTGGAAGGCTAGGCTGTTTTATGAAATGGTCAGGGAAGTTCTAACAGGTGACATCTGAACAACTCTGAAAGAAATGAGGTTAGAAGCCATGCTGCTTCCTTCCCAGCAGTTAGTTTAGTGGCTGGCTCCTGGTCATGATTCTACAGATGCCTAAGTGAATGAATAAATGACAAGAAATATATTCCTAGGTTTAATGTGTACAGCATTTATATGCAAGTATTTGGTCTCTTTTTATACAGGAAATGGAAAGTTATCTGTTAAATACCAAAAGCAGAGACTGTAACTATTAAAGTAATTTTTTAGTAACTGCATTTATGAATCATATTTTCAAGACAGACTAGCTGAAGACAGCAATCAGGAAAAAAAATAAAGACTATGTGGCCACAATATGTCATGTCCATGATCAAGGTCACAAAGTTACAGAGCAGCCAGGAAATGACAGCTCAGAATCACCTAATTATAAGCTAACTCTGGGACAACATTTTTGCAGAGATGGTATTCCTGAAGAGAGAGTAACATTCTAGGAATAACCTAACTATTCTTGCTTTTGTTTTATTTTATTTTTTTACCCTTAAAGCCCTATCT
>PVJX010016984.1:0-23394 GCA_004027295.1 Dolichotis patagonum
GGTGCTCGGGAGGACCCTCACTGGCTGTGTTCACAGAGGGGACACAGCCCGCCACCCCCACTCCTCTATCCTACACAGCATACCAGGCGCCTGAGATAAAGCTTACTCTTCCACTTATTTCAGTTTTTTATTGAATCCCTATTGTACTATGTACCAGGAACTCTTCCAGGTACTGGATACACTGACGAAAGCAAACAAAAATAACAGATCAAAAAAAAAAAGACTTGATCAGTCTCTGGCTTACTGCAGACCCCTCAGTACCCATACCGGAACTTCTTGTAGCTGTGAGACCTGTGGCCAGAAGGGCAGACGGTCAAGACAATAAGAGGAGAGAGACGCAGAGCAAAGGAATTCCAAGAGGAAGCGGGCTGAAGCACTGGGGAAACTTTGTAACCCCCGGCTTTGTGGTTAGCTACAGTTCTTTTCTACCAGGAAATCACAGGGCCGCCCTTTGGCCCCTGTGCAGGGCTGGAGGCAGAGGCGCCCTTGGGAATAGTGGAACATCTGTGAGCTGGCCTCTCTCACCAAGGAGGACCTGGCCAGGGCTCCTCTGGGTAGGAGTCGGACACATAGATCCAATGGGAGGCCTCCCAGTCCTCTTCCTGCTTCAGAATCCTAAACGCTGCTTCTAGGCTCTTCTCAGCTGTACTGCCAGACCCTGTACTGGCCTCCCCCTGCCTCTGGTCCCTCTGCATGGGCCTCGTCCACCCTCTGCAGACCCAGTCAGGAGGTCAGCTGTCCACAGGAGCCCGGGAGGTTCAGAGAGGGGATGAGACAGAAGGGGGTTGTGTCTGCTTGAGTTGGGGCTTCCTGCTGGAGGCTCAAAGCTGAGAGAGAGTCAAGATTTTTGGAGGTGATGGGAGGACCAGATAGGGGTGGGATAGCACAATGGGCAGCTCCTACTGCAGACCACAGCGAAATGAATCCAAACTTTTCCCTCCTCCTGCTGCAAGGGTTGCAACTTGATGCTGGGAAGTGACGTGGGCTTGATAGGGTTTCTCCTGAATTTATACGATGAAATTCAATGTTTCGGAATGTAGTCATTGGAATATGGGGCATTTTATTCTTTTCTTTTTTTTGCGGTGCTACAGATCGAGCCCAGGGCCTCCCGCATGCTAGTGCAGTACCTCCTCACGGAGCTGCTGCCCTGACTCGGCAGGGGACCCTAAAGGTAAGAGGAGGTCCCTAAGGAGAGCTCCACCCTGATACAACTGATGTACTGATGCCCTTACAAGAAGAGCCAGCTAGGACATAGAGGAACAAGAAGGGAAACCATGTGGAGGAACAGAGTAGATGCATGTTGAGAAGCCAAGGAGAGAGGCCTCAGGACAAATAACCCTGCCGACATCTTGTTCTCAGACTCTGAGCCTCCCAAATCCCGAGGAGACAGATTTTGGTTGTGTGAGTGCCTGTCTGAGGCCCATGCACTGGGCAGGAGTGTAGCTTTGTGACCATGACCCCACTCTTGGTTTGAGCCAGGGCATTTACGGTCCTGCAGAGACCCTGTTGTCCATATATGGTGCCCAGAAAGAGACACACTGGTGTGTGATTTGCTACACAGAGTAGAGTTAAAATGAATTCTCTTGTAGCTGTGAGACCCAAGGTCAGAAGTGGTATTTTCCATATCAATTAGCAGAGCTAGTTTTTGAAGAAAATCAGTGAGTTGTATTTCTTTTAAAGAATGCAAGGTTAGGAGGATAAGCCAGGAGGATAGCATGTGCAAAGGCCCTGGGTTCAATCTCTGGTATTGAAAAATGAAAGAGTGGAAGCCCAGCACAACTTTGCCAGCTCCTGCTGGAAAGACCAAATGGGGATGGAGCACCCTCATCTTCCACAGACATCTAAGGCACAGATGTGCCTTCTCCCCAGCCAGTGAGCAGAAGGGCCACAAAGGAAGGATTTCACACACATCTAGCTTGTGCCTGCACAGTGCAGATTACAAAACTCTGGGAGGTAGCAGTTTGCTAAAACTTCTCAATCTTGGTGGAAGGGTAGAATGTTCATGGCATAATTCTAAAAATAGCTAAGTCTTTTCTCTTACAGACACCGGGCCAGACTGTGTGTTCTAAGCACATCACATGCCTTGTCTTAACGCTCACAAAAGCCTCTGAGGCAGGCCCTTAGCTTTCCCATTGTACAGATGAAAACACTGAGGCACAAGCAGATTGACTGGGCTAAGTTTATCCAGTTTCTAAGAAAGATGAGGAATAGAATGAAGTCTAGTGAGGGTTGGGAATAAGAGCCCTGTGGAGAGGGCAGGGAGCAGAGGAGCAGCCAAAGGGCCATTTCCCAAAGCCTTGCCAGTCGAGTCTGGGAGTGGTTTCATAACACTGTCTGCAATCCTTTGGGAAAGTTCTACTCTCCTCTCATTTAGGGCCCAGGAACAGTTTAACCCAAGAGAGCCAAGCCTGGAAGAGTAGTGGTTCTGGAAGTAACTACTAAGGCAGGGAAGACCATCGTGAGTGCCGCACACAGATACCTCGGACACTCTGACGCAATTTACAAACCACAGGTTAAGCATTTCTGATGGAGGCCAAGGTCTCTGAGCAGCAGGCTGCTGGAGAGAGCTCCACTGTTTTCTTTTTTCTATTTATTTCTTTAAAAACCACAAGCACCATGCCTCATTCTTGGTTTCCTGTTCTGTTCTCATCTTTGCTTTCCTGTTCTGCTTTGTAGAGGGTAGAAACAGCTGGCTATGTGTCTTGGGGCTGGGTCACAGTCTCTGCTCTCTTTCTTTCTGTGCAGTATGGGACAGCCCCTCTGTGCCATCCGAAGCCAGTTATGGCCACACAAGTGACCTTGGCCCATGCGCAGAGTGGTGGCGGCACTTCCGAGCAGGAGGGTGAGGAGTCAGTAGGTACCGCACGGCGTGTTTTCTTCCTTCAGCCCAGCTACTGGCAGAGGCCCAGATATTGCTTCTGAATCACTCATGTGGGCCTGGAGCAGAGCCCTGGTCAACCCAGGGTGGTCATGCAGGGTAACTGAGGACAACATTTCTGTGGTTTTAAACTGTTGAAATTTGGGGAGCCTTTGGTACTGCATGCTAACCTCTCTTATCCTAACCGATTCCCTCTGGAAGGGGTGTGGGCCCGGTGAGCCTCTATCTGTCCCAATCACCAGCACTGCATCTCGAGTTAGCCAAACGTGGGTCACAAATACTCAGAAAATCACCGTGTCAGAACTGAACATGTACAGACTTATTTTTGTTGTCATTATTGTTAACAATACAGTGTAACTATCTACGTTGTACAAGGTAATTTGCAGATGATTTAAAGTATAGAAGATGTGCACAGGTTCCATGCAGATACTTTGCCATTTTATACAAGAAACTTGAGCATCTGAGGGTTGTGGCATCCAAGGTAATCCATCCTCTGTGGTTACTGCAGGATGTCTGCATAGTATTCTGCATGGTATTATTCTTGTATCTTTTAGATGTACTTGGATGTGTCTGTAGTACTATAGTATGGTCTCACCCAGACTTCTTCTATAATTCTGTTTGGATACTCACCTTTACTCTAAGATACCAGGAACCAGCCCTTATTCATGATGAGGTCTCTTTGTATAATCCCAAGGGGATACTGCTGCAAGCATAGCTCTCCAGAGACCCCAGAATATCCTTCATTTTCCCTTGTTAAGATCGATGTTTTGCATTGGATCACGAACATCTCTGAACATTCACGCTGACCATGCCAAGAATACCAGGACTTGATCCCTCTCCCCTGAGCCTGGGGACTGTAGCATATCTCAGTGTACCTGCCTCAGACAACCTTGAAGGATGAACTAATACCTCTCACCAGGTAAGGAGCAGGCTCCTTTCCACTGGCTATAAAAATGGTAATTCTCACAAGCTTATTGTTACTCTTTTATAACACAGCCCATGGAGTGGACCCCCTTTATGGGTACTTTGTCTTGCCTTCTCAGGGCTCAGTGGCATGGTGGACCAAAGTAACGCTGTTACTTTGCAAAGAAACTCTGCTACTGTTTTTGCTGTCAGTAATAACCTCTCTGGTCTCTGACCCAGGAGTCTTATGTCTCATACTTGCATTCATGAAACAGTAACAGGGTAAAAATCTCAAACCCTGAACTGTTTTGGATATCCAGTTCCAGAGCAGTGCAGGATTTGGCATGAAATGATGTAACAGTGAGTAAGCTTTTCACTTACTGATCTCGGAATTAGACCATCGCAGCCCGCATCTACTTCCTTCACGGTCTTTTTATTTCCTGATGCTCAGTTTCACCCTCAGTAATGGGGATAATAATCGGAGACGTCTCATTCGAATCAGGGGTGTGAGATTTGGAAGTTGGGAAAGATAACTGGTGTTCTCTGGTAATTACCAGCCAATTCCTGTTTTCTCTTGAGATAGTGCCAGCAAATTGGACTCTTCCCAGGGCCACTTAGGCAAGAGAAAGCAAAAACTGTCGGTGAGAAGTAAGGTGACAAGATGAAGTACATTTGGCTGTGGAGTCTTCCTTTCTGGAGGTCCACAGAAACAGGGTAGGCTTGCACGTTCTCATGGGTAGCACTGGCCTGAGGCCTCTTGGGGATCTATTGGGAGACATGACATCTGACAGGAAGGACTCGTCTTGGTTTCCAGCCAGAGATCTGGAATTGCTACGTCAAGGCAGCAGTGGTCTACCAAAGGCAGAGGCAGCCAGAAACAGTGTATAAACATACGTCACCTCTTCCTGGGCAATTGTCTCCAAATATCTAGCAAAGCTAGGGTGCTGTCATAGATGTCACATGCAATAAATCTAAGGAAAGCAACTTGGTACAAAATTGAAAATAAAATAAGGAAGAGACCATTTTTTGATGTCCTCTACAACTGTGGAGTCTTTGCTGTGCCCTCAATAACTGTCACCTGAAAATTCATGGGCTCTTTCATTGCTCTGGGGGGTTCAGGGAAGGAGGCTGGCTCAGGAAGACTAGTGTGTGGCTGCAGGTTGGACTGGAAGGTGAGAGAGAGAAGAGACAAGTGAGCTGCTGCAGTCTTGGAGACAGGTGATAAGGTCTGAACCTAGGATGAATGAAGCAGCACTGCTGAGGGTTAATTCTTAGTTGGAGACACTGTGGCTAATAAATTGGAGGGCTCCAGCATAGCATCCATGGGACCCCTGTGTTGACTCCTCCTTCATATCAAGGTAAGGTCTTTCTCTTCTGCAGAGGATTCTGGGACAGTTTCCTTTACATCCTTTGGTGCTCAGGGACTGGGATTGGCCCATACTCGGGACCCTCCCCACCCCCAAAGGAAGGGCCTGTCACCAGGAGAAGAATAACCCTCCCGTGTCTGAGTCCTCATTTCACTTGCAGCTCGGCACTAATCCAATTGCTGGCTCTAACCTAATTCTCCATTGTTGCTAGAGTCCTTTGCCTGACGATATTAAAACTCTTTTCATTTAATTGTGCAGAAGATAGATCCTCCTCAGCCATCAGGTGGTAAATATAGAATAGCTGATGTGTAGCTCTAATTTCTTCCCTGGCAGACCTCCTGTAGCTCTGAGTAATTGGGAACCAACACACTCTGAAAGGAAGGAGACAAGAAGTAGAAACAGGGAGGCAGGGCAGACGTGGACACTTTGCTTTGTCAGGAGGTCACAGGTCAAAGGGAGTTGGGCCTGTGACCCTGACCTGGAAGGCCTGTGCATTTCTACATGCCCGATCACTTCTCTCCTGAACCTCACAGGTCACTTGGTAACTGAAACCCTGAAATACTGCATGAGAATCAAGTGCTCACAAACCAAGTATGACCAATGGGTGCTGTCTCACTGTGAAGACCATGTGGGGTCATGAGATTCTCCAGACTTAGACCACCAGAGAGGGCAGTTCTGATAAATCCCTCTCCCTCTTTCAAGGGAGAACTGCCCAATCTCTGTCAGAGTCACCAAGGAGCCCCACAGGATCATAGCTTTTCCATATTCCAAGACCCTTTATGATGACTGACTACAATCTCCCTGTTTGGTAGCCACAAGGTTTCACAGCAAGGCAATGAAAGAGTTGGTGATAGAGGCCTGGCAATCTCATTTCTAGGCCAGATTGGAATGCTGTGTGGGACTTGGTGGCCCCATGTGTTCCTGTGGGAGGTGGGGACCACAGCACTTCAGCAGCCAGCAGGATACCAGAAGCCCTCAGGGTCCTTCTCTGCTCACGCTATGAGTAGGGTCCTAGGGACTTCACTGCTGCCCTCAAAAGAAGAAGAAGGCATCCACGGAAGAGGCACTGGTCTCAGGCCTAGCCGAGGCCTGGCTGCTATTTTCCTGGTCAGTTTCTGGGGCCCCCACCACCTCTCTGTGGCAATGAGGCCATCTACTTCTCCCCAAAGTACGCTGCAGCTTCTTATGGCTATCATGTTAAGCTCCCAGCACCTATGAGTTCCACCTGCAAGACTCTTGGTAGATCTGAGCTTCCTAGCTGGTCTTGACCCCTGTCAGAGGCTCTGTGGCCCCTCAGTTCCTGACCCCTCTCTGAGTCCCTACCCCTCACTGGCTGCGGGGCTGCTTCTCTTCCCAGACAGAAACCTCAGGCAGTCTCTTCTCTCTTTCTCTTGCCTCAGAGCACATCCTGGGTGCAACAATTACTGGAGGCTCCCCTCTCCTGATTGCTGAGGATTTTTGGGGCTTCACTCACTCTGAGCCCTACATTATAGGCCCCTCAGAACCAATCTGTGTGCACTAATTCCACCTACAAAACTATGAGACCTGCTCCCTCATCCTTCCCTGAAGCTGGGTCCTGCCCCTTCTCTGTCTGCTGAGCCAGGGTCCTTGGAGTCTGTGAAGGCTTCCCTGGGGGCTTCAGTGACCTTTGATTCCTGAGAGCAACTGTTAAGGTTTGTGTCTTGATGTCACCCTAAAGCCTCCTGTGGTCATAGGTGGGGCTTTTTCAGAAGTGACTGGGTCTAGAATGTGCGATGCTGGGATTGATTCATGGCACAATGCCAGAATCAAGGGCACTAGGGTTAAGGA
The DNA here is from genome assembly GCA_004027295.1 of Dolichotis patagonum. Lineage (NCBI taxonomy): Eukaryota > Metazoa > Chordata > Mammalia > Rodentia > Caviidae > Dolichotis > Dolichotis patagonum. The sequence goes on from PVJX010016984.1 coordinate 6,958, forward strand.
TGTGTGTGCTACCGTCCCTGAGTACCCTGGAAGATATAAGGGATAGGCAACTGTGGTTGCCGCTTGCTTGCTCTTGCCTCCCTGCTTGCGGTGGACTATTTCTTCTCTGTCATGCCTCTCTGCCACACCGCCCTGCCTTGGAGCCAGCCAACAGTGAGCTGAAACCTCACTGTGAGAAAAGACAGTGACCAAGATGGTTTCTGAGAACCTGGCCTGGAATACCCTTCCTGTCCCTTCCTTCAGCACTTGACCCAAGCCTGCTGACCTGCAGGACACTCTTCTGTGGCTTCTCCATTTTTAGGACAAACCCATCAGGGCATGTGACTGATGGAAATGTCAGCCCAGATGGTTCCAGTCACAGGGCCCTGCATGTCAGGGTCAGAGTGGTCAGCAGAGCTGCCCAGTCCTCCCTGCTCATATGAGGAAACTGAGGTCCTGAGACAGAGTGGAAAGATATACTCACCCAGGACCATTGCTTAATCCATTTTACGATCCCAAACTCCAGACTCGTCTGCTCCTATAGTCTGCTCTTACGGGAAGCATACAAGGGTGAGAGTCAGGGTAAGAGGGTGCCATTTCCAGCTCTGCCCTCTGCCAGCTGTGTGACCTTTGGCAAGTTACCCAACCTCTCCGAGCAATATTTTGCTCATCTGAAAAATGAGCATAACAGTGGTCTCTACCTCATGTGATGGTGTGACATGCCACTGAGATAACCCTCCCAAAGTCCCAGCACAGCATCTGGCAAGTGGTAAGTGATAATTAGCTATCACAAAAATGCAGCTCCACTGAGTTGCAAACTTCCCCTCAAACCAATGTGAACCATAATGAGTATTAGCTATTCAAGCAATGAGCAGGCATTTAATTTACTCTCTCAGAAAATTGAAGGGTTGTGTATCAAGGGACTATTTGGATGGCTTTTCCAGAAAAAGAGGGTTTCACAGATGTCTTTTTCCCTCTGTAGATGTTTTCCAGTGCAGGGCAAGGGTGACAGAGTCATTCTGTCCCTCCTGAGACTGTCCTCAAGAAGCAGATGGAACCACCAAAGTCAGGCTGTTGCTGGTCAGATCCTGGAAGGCCCTAGATGGCCAGTGCTGTCCTGCCCTCCACCCGACTTCCCTCTGACTGCACAGTGGATGGAGTGCTGTGGGAACCTGCTCTGCATCCCAGGAGGCCTTGGGGTGATGGCTGTGTGCCAGGCTCAGGTCCTAGCAGGGCACCAAGCAGAGATGCTGATGGCCCAGGGCCAGTACTAGAGGGGCCTCACTCACCTAGGGTGCAAAATGTAAGGGAGACCCTGAACTCACAGTATAGTCATCCTCTGTACCCGTGAGGATTTTCTAAGACCCCGGTGTATGCTTGAAGCTCTAGATATACTGCGTTTCCCTGTACATGCATACCTGTGATAAATTAATAAAATTTCTAAATTAGGCACTGTGTGAGATTAACAACTACAGTAAAAATAGAACATAATGTACTGTAACAAATGTTACACAAATGTAACTCTGTCTCTGTCTCTCTCTCTGTCTCTCTCTCTCTGTCTCTCTGTCTCTCTCTGTCTCTCTCTCTCTTTCCTTCTCCCCCTCTTAATACCCTAATGTACTGGGCATCCCCTTCTTGGGATGATGTGGGATGATATAACACCTATATGGTAAGACAGAGGTGAATGGAATGGATATGGAGGTGGACTATTCCACAGGGGCTACGTGGACACAGCTTTGTGATACCAGGACAGCTGATCTGATAACTGAGCCGCCTACCAAGGGGCTAGCAGGCCCTGCTAGTGTGTGCAAGTGCACAAATTAGACCAAGAAATGACTCAGGTTGTGATGGGGGTGTGTGGAGCTGGAGCTGGATAGCACAAATCCCATCACAGCACCCAGAACAGCAAGGCAATATAAAATGTATGGCTTGCTTATTTCTGGACTTTTCCATTTCATATTTTTGAACCATGGTTGGGTGATTGAGCATGGGTAACTGAAGGTATAAAAGCTGAATGGCGGATACTACTGTGATGAGGATAAATAGTACTTTATTCATTTTAAAAAATAAAATGTAATTTGAAAACTCCCTGATAAAGTATCAGTCTTTTAAATGAGCCAGCTCTGGCCCTGCACCGGGAGGACTCTGGAAGCTGGCGCGCCGGGCAGTACCTGCGAAGCCCCCTCTGTGGGAAGAGGCTCCCGCAGAGGAATATTTGAGCAAAGCCTTGCAGGTAGTTCTGCTGTGCAGAGAATAGAGTCCTGTTCTGAAATAAGTAACAAATGAAGGGCTGGGAGTCGGGGAGGAGAAGGGCTGCTGGGGTCATGGGGCCTGCAGTGGGTGGAGAGCTACACGCAAATGGACGGGGACCCCCCATCTGCTGAGAACTCAGGTCTGCTTTTTCTTCTCCATTCCATTTCTCTGTGGGGTCATGTGGAGAGGGCAAGGACTCTTAGACGTGTTGGCCTACACAGTAACTTACCTTGCTCTGTGCTCAAGGGCTCTCCAGTCCAGTGCTTCCCTTTCTGGATACCACAGTTCTCTTCCAAGGCCCAGGCCACACCTGCTTTCTCTTCTGTGCCCTCCACACCCCGCCCTTCCGGGGTCTCTTCCTCCGTTCACTCTGTAACCACACTTCTGAGAGCATACCATGCACTGAGTCTGATTATGGAAACGCAAGTCTTGAATTAAAAACATGGAATTTAGCTGCCTGTGATGGTGCACATCTGTAATTTCAGCACTCTGGGAGGCTGAGGCAGCAGGATCACAAGATGGAGGAGAATTCAAAATAATACCCAAGTGCAATTAAAGGTCGATTGTGTTAGAAGGTTCAGAATGCAATGCGGCAATCTCTGGTACTTTTCTTCAGGTCCCGTCTCCCATCTTGGCTCCAGTCTGTATAATTCTTCTGGTTGTTTCCCATAATGCTTAGCTCCATTTTTCTCAATAGATGTATATGTGGAAACCCCCCCCCCCACAGGACATCAGGACTTGTCTTCCCACCATGGTAAATAAAACTTAAATCTCTCACTTCCTTCCTGATCTCTCTAGCCCTCAACTTTCCAACTTTCTGTTGTTGAACAAAAGCAACCGTGAAGTTCAATTGTACATTATTTATTTCTTCTTTTTATTTTATTTTATTTTATTTTATTTTTCAAGGGCTTGGGGATTGAACCCAGGGCTCGAGATGTGCTAAGCAAATGCTCTACCACTGAGACACACTCCGCAGCTCCTCTGTTGTAACTTATGACTGCATTTTTACTGAGGCAATTCTTTTTCTAGTTAATTACCACCTTTTTTATTCACCTGATGTCTTATATCTATTAACACTTCTTTCTAAGTGCTCAGTGTTTCTGCCACTCACCTATGCAGGCAGCCTCCATTCAATCAAGCATAACCAGTTTATTTTTTTTCCTCTCTTTCCTTGAGTTTATCCAGACTTGAGTCTTACTCAGGCTGGCACTCGGTGCCCTCTGGGGACGTTCACCTGCACCCTGAGATTTATCTTCATGGCTCTTTACCATCTGCTTCCTCACTTCCTGCATCTGCTCTTTCTCCTCCTCATTGATTTCTTTCCCTTGATTTGGTGGTATATATCCTCTAAGAGCTTCCTGAGAAAGGGAAATAGGAAGCAAACTGGCAGCCCTTTAGTGTCTGAAAAGATCTCACATTTGACTGATATCTTCCCAGAGCACGAAATTCTTCCCTTCGGAGTTTAAACATGTTGCCCATCGTCTTCTGTCCAGAGCTGCTAGCGAGCAACCTCTGATTTCAGTCCCCAGGGACTGTGTTGTCACCTTGGAAACCCTAAATTCTCTTCTTTGTACTTTTTCTCTGTATATTTTCTTTGCGCTACTGATATTGAACCCAGGAACTTCTCACTGAACTACATCCCAGGACTTTTTTATTCTGAGACTGGATCTTGCTGAGTTGGTAAATTGCCAAGACTGGGTTGGAGTGTCTACCCCTTCTGCCTCGGCCTGCTGGTGTGATGGAATTAGGACCAGGCACCACAGCCAGCTTATTCTTACTGGTGGATCCCTTTCCATCCATGTGCTGTGAACTTCAGTGAATTTTTTGGTCTCAAAGCCATGTCGTTCCATTCTGGCAAACTTTGGTGTGTAATTTCTTGGACAATTTTGTCTTTGCATTCTCTGACCTCACTTTCTGAAATTATCTTTAGCCAGATGTTGGACTTCCTAGAATGGAGCCCTAAATTTTATTGTTACTTTTTTGCCTATGTCCCATATTGGTTTAAAAAATTCTTTAAAACAGAGAATTTTCTTTTTGACATAGAACCTTGCTCAATTTTCCAGGCTGGTCTCAAACTTGTGACTTGCTTATTGTGATCCCCAAAGTAGCTAGAATTGCAAAGATGTGCCATTATGCCCAGTACCCTAAATTTCATTTTCCTCATAGATTCCTTGTACTTTATCTTCCACTTTTCTATTAATTTTTAATCAATTATTACTCTTGGATTTTTGTTCATCTTATTTAATCTCCAAGAACTCATTTCCATTCTCTATCCTCTCTTCAAGCCTTCCTTGTGTTGATCCCATAGATATATTTATATATTTACATTATTTACACTTATGTATCATTAAATTAAGAATGTTAATGACAGTTTGTGTTACAGTTGGTGACTTTTTTTTTTTTTTGCTCCCAACATTGTCTGTTTTTCTGTTGCTTTCTGCAATTTGTACCTTCACCTTTGATGCTGGAGGACTTTCTCAAATGTCAGGTGATCCTGGCTTACCTGTCATGTTTAAGAGTTGCTGACCAGAAGCCCATGGGCCTGGGCAGGGCTGAGATACTGACAGACTCAGATAAGCTGCCTTTTTGTCAAGGACACACAATTTGTCAAGAGCATACCATAGTCCTCATGGGATTTTCTCAGGTTGCCAGAGAAGAAGCAGCCTCTTGCCTGAGTAGAGACTACTGTTCTGGATTTGAGGAGAGGAGGAGAAACCCTTGTGAGATGCTTTGAAAGTGAAATTCACAGGGTTTGTTTTTCTGGTTCATTTTCTATGCACCTACCATGAGTTCTTTCCAAACTCTCCAACAAAACTCCTGATTGATTTCAATTCTGCTAAGCTCCACAAATAATCTATCAATTCAAGATTTTCTTTTCTTTTTTTGGAGATACCCCCTTTTTGCCCCGTGTTTTCACTTGGAAAGACTGTTCTCCCTGCCAGTTCTAGAACTCCCACTACACCTCACTGAGGGGTTCCCCCTCCTCTCTATGAGTCGGCTCCATAGTGTCCTGGATGCAAGGGCTTTCTGTTCCTGGTCCGTCTTCCTTGTTTTGGTGTAACACCTTCCCTAGGAACTGTCTGAGAAACACACACAAGAAATGAATTTTCTGAATCTTGGCATGTCTGAGTAGGTCTTTATTTTATCTTTTATATGCTATCTTATTTATGTGATGCATAGTTTGGTAAGGTATGAAATTCCAGGTTGCAAACAAGTTTCTGTCAAAGATTTTTAAAATATTGCTCAGTCATCTTCAAGTTTCTTATGTTACTGTTCAAAACTTGAACAACATTCTAAATCGTATCCTTTGTATATGGTCTGTTCTCCTGTTTCTGATTTTTTCCCCTCTGATGTTTTATATTTCATGATAGCGTGCCTTGGCATGGATCCTCTATGATTGTTCCATGATTCATGGTGCTGTCAGAGTAGACTCAAGTCCATGAATTCTAGAAAATGTCCTGCCATCTCTTTGAAACATTTGTCCCCTCTATTTTCTCTACTTTCACTTTCTGGAACTCCTTTTAGAAATATGTTGGACTTTACCATCTGACACTCCCATTGCATAGCTTTTCTCTCTTCTAACTAGTCATTTTATTCTGACTTTTTTGGAAAGAAGATGTTTTCAAATTAATTTTTCAGCTTCTCAATTAAGTTTGTAGTTTAAGCTGTGCTAGTTTTTTTCTTTGTACTTCTCAAGAATTTTTTTCTTTTTACTTCTCAAGTCATTGTTTGATTCAAATAGTTTGTACTGTCATTGTTTGATTGTTCACTTTTTATGCTTTGATTTTGTAACTTGAACAACTACTTCTAAGATAACAATACGTAATTTATCAATTAGTGATTTCTTACTGTTTTTTTTTTTTTTTGGAAAACCTACACTTTTTTCTGTTTCGCTTTTTTTCTCAAAACAAAATAAAATAAAATAACTTTGTTTTATGCTGGCTACTCTTTTTAAAAATAGCATTCTGTTTTGTTTTCCCCCTGAGTATCCAATGTGCTTTATTAATTTCTTATGAGTTTTAGTTACAATTTTAGTTTTCCCACCATTGATCCCTGTTCCTCCAACTCCTTCCTGTCTGATGCCTCCACCCTTCCCTCTTTCTGGTTCTCTCATGTTGGAGACATTTCTGCTGTGTCTGGGACCCTGGGAAGAGTCCATATTCAAGGAATAGGCAGCAGTCTTGTGACATCGGAGTCTGTGCAATGACAGACACATGATCTTGTCCCACAGGTGGCAAGCTCAACTCCCACTACCTCTTTTCTCTTGGACTGGTTAGTTTTTCTATAAGAATTTTCTGTAAAATCCTTCTGGGGGTAAAATCCTTCTGTAAAATCCTTCTGCAAGTGGATTGGCAGCTGGAAGCTGATGTCCCACCCTCCTGTGTGGAACCCCCACCTCCAGCATGGTGCTTCACCCTCTACCCCAACCTTCTAGTGCCAGAATCACCAAGACCTGAGAGTTCAGGGTGAATTTCTCTGAGAGTTAACTTCCCATGCTTGGCTCGGGGGGAGGAGGATGGGAATTCGAGGGCCAGGGATACTTACTCTGTGTTCTGTCTCCATCTTGCTTGCAGAAGGACTGGAAAAATCTTTATCCTGAGCCTTTGGACGTCAAAACAGAATCCAACTTTCCTCCTGCTGCTTCTTCCTGCCAGCTCCACACACATACCTGTTGTCTCCTCTCTTTGTTTTTTCTTCCGTCTTAGTGGGGCTCTGCAGGGGTGGTTGAAGGGAATGTAAGTGCATGTGGTCATTCCACAGTATAAATCTCTTTAAGGGCTACATGAACTGGCTGGCACCTTTCCTTGTTGTGCCTAATTCTTCTTTCTGCCTTGTCCTGTTCCCAAAGCCCAGACCCTTACCTTCAGCATACCAGGGACCTGCTCTCTGCTAGTGACCACAGGCCCTTCTGACCCAATAGATGTCAGGCTGAGCTGAGGTCCTTGTCACTCCCTCCAAAGCTGCTCTTCCTCCAGTGTCCTGCAGGAACAGGCTTTGTGCACCCACCAGGCCAGGCAACTGCCACACGCCATGAGTCCTGCTTCCCCCGGAGTCCAGCTCTCCTCCCCTCCCCACCATGACCAGTTTAGTCCAGGAGTCCTGTCTCACCTGGACAGCAGCCCTCTTCCCTGGTCTAGCTCAGAGAGACCTCACTCCATCAGGTCATGTGGCTCATCCCCAAGTCACAGGAAGCACTCCCTCAGCTCCTCACCACCATTATGTGGGAGTCTGAGCATATGGCACCACAACCACATCCTTCTCTTGTTCCCCTTGACCTTGAAGAAAGACCTGCTTCTTCTCCTGGCTCCTCCCCATCTCTTATCTTCTGCCTTCTTACTTCTTGACCTGGCCTCTCCACTTTGTCACATTTCCATTGCAGTGTGACTCCCCTCAGGAAGCCTTCCTTCATTCTCCTCCTTCCTACCTCTTCATGGCCGAGGAAGTGCTGTCTTTGTCTTGCTGTGAAGTCCTCACCTGGTCATCTGTCCTGCCTTTCCAAGGGGCTGCCAGCACTGTGGAGATAGTGGCTCAGGTGACCTATGTGGGGGTGTGGGCACCCTCCCACCAACCTTGTCTCCCCAGCCCAACACAGTACTGATATAAAGGAGGATTGTTGAATTCATGAATTAATGTTATGGTTAATGTAGGATTACATAGAAATTATAAACTTTATATGTAATGATGTAAATTATAGATTATGGTTAAAACTCATTTAATGTTAACCTAAATAGATGTTAAATTAACGAGTTGATTCATGAATGAGTGAAGTCCATATTGGTCAGGCAAGGGCTCTGTCAGTCTTTTATGTGAAGATAGAGACTGATCTCAGGAGATTAGTGACAAACTTAGTCACTCTGTTCCTCAGTGGGGTCTGAGTCTATTGGTCACCACACATCCAAGAAGAAAGGAGGGTCTGGGATGAGCCCTAATATGTCTTCTACATTTGATGTGCTGCTGACCACCCATTCTGCATGCTTCTCTATTTTGCCATCTTCCCATCACATCTCCGACTGAGATCCAGGAGGGAAGGAGCCGCAGACCCACAGCGCAGCAGTGGGGAGACAAGTCACCTTGTGTGTGTCAGCTCCTCCATCTCCACCCAGTCCTGAGTGAGAAGCTCAGAGAGAGACAGAGCCCTCCGAGTGCTTGGCAATAGCCCTACCATTTCCCTACCTCTACCTCTGTCACTGTTCCCAGCTGTCTTTCCCCACCCAGCCATGCCTACAACTCAAGGTCACCTCCCAATACTTCCCTAGTACACTCCTTCCCAGGCTCACCACCCAAAGCTGTAGGAGGGTGGGCTTCAGTGTGGCTGGTCTGATGTCTTATCTGGCTGTGTTTTATTTGTGACCGATGTTGGGGGGACTTTAGACAGAAGCAGAGGGTGTTGAAGAGCAGAGACTTTGGGAACAGTCTGCTCCAGGCCTCATATTTTCTCATGTTAAAACGTGCGTGAAAACAACACTAGCTCACTGTGTTGTCTTATACATTAAAGTGGTGAAAAACAGTGAAGGGCTTAGAACTGTGTGTGTGTGGTCCCCAGGGACCTTACAGAAGTCTTGCCCCTTATTCCTGATAGGGTCCCAGTGAGAATCTGCTGAGTGGAATTGTGATAGAGGAGGGCTGACCTCTCCACTTGGATTGGTGCAACCTCTAAGCTGCCCTCCCTGTCTCGGTGGCTCCTCCCAAGCCCTCTGCCAAGACCTGTGCTCTGTAGGATAGTCCAGGCTTAGAGGAGTCCAAATCTTTCATGCTTGCAGCCTGGCTACTTCTCTGCCTTCTATAATCACACATGTATGTATGCACACATAGTCATACATGCACACATGCTCACACATGCATGCAGACAGAACACACAGATATGCACAAATGCACACAGTTAGATGTACAAGTGTATGCACACAGGCACACACATAAATTATACAGACACACATATAAGTGCACAGAATACATAACATGCACAGATGCACATATGTAAATATACACATATGCACACATGAGCACAGGAGTTTGCACACACATCCCTTCCCATGGACCCCTATACCCCAGGATGCTTCCAGTCTCTAGGCATCTGCTGCCCAGGCTCCTGATGCTGGCAAGATTTTGCTCTAGGTCTCTACCCCATGATATATTCTTGTTAACCTTGGCTATGTGATCATGTTTACTGGAAGCCATTTCTATTCAGTGACTTTCAATGCAAGAATCAGTGCCCCACCACATGCCTTTCCTTGTTACTCTCTTGCAGAGTTTTCTGAGGAGGCAGGAGGCTTCCACCCTAGCTCATGGTACATGGCACCACAGTAGTTGCTTTTTCTGTGTGTTTTCCCTTCAGACAACTAGCACCTGGAGCCTACTTGGGTCTTAAGGATGAGTGTCAGGCTCACAGGGCACTGTGACTTCTGTCCCACACAGGTAGCAAGTGCCTTGGAGGTTGGTGCTCGCAGGCAAAGGCAGCTTTGCTAGGAAGCTTTTAATGGTGCAGGAACAGGGAGTAGGAAGTGGGGTGGGACAGTTGAAAGCATTGGAAAGGGGACTGCCTGTCTGAGATCACACAGCCTGGGCCAGGCAGAACTAGGAAGTTTGGACTTCTAATAAACCTGTGTCCCAGGGTTAAAGCTGGTCTGCTGGGCTCCTGCATACCCTAACCCCAGGTCCTGCCTGATGACCCTGGAAAACACAGACTGGATGGCTACATAGGGACCTCCCAGGACAGATGTAGGCCGATTGAGTATTCAGGGAAACCATGCAGCTTCAGAAAGGAAAGTGCAGTCTCCTCAGAACACTGGCATCCCATGAACATTATGCAGATTACCAAATTCCTAGTGTTAGTCTTCCTTTGGGGGAGGTGAGAGGGGGGGAGGGACAAGTGAAGAACATGGAATATGTGCCATCTTTGCTATGGTCCTGATGCTTGGACTTTGTCCCCTTCCCTCCTAGTCTAGGGTGATTTTACATTGTTCTGTTTTCACAGTGTTTTCGGCATCGGGGGTGAACTCTGGTTGTCATGGTAACTCCAGCTGAGGAGAGAAGGAAGGGGACTGAGGGTGGAATGTACTGCATTGTCAGCTGGTTCTCCAGGTGGAGATCAGCGGAGGACTAAGACTAGGGTTCTGGAGAAGGTCCCTTAGCTGAGAAGGCCCCTTGGTGCCCTCCATCTCCCTTTCCAGCCCTGCTCTGTGCTGGCTCTAACACCCCGCAGAGTTCATCCTCTGGGGTGAGGATGCAGCCATGTAAGGTTCTGGGTCTAGAGAAGGAAAGATCAGAGCCCTGAGGGGAACATCAGTGCACTGGAGACTCATACAGTGCCCCACCCTGTCATATTAGTGGGGCAGGAAATTCTCTTAGTGCCAGAGACCTTAGTCTTCAGCAGCCCCAGGCCAGGCCATTCTGCCAGAGCACGGGGGCTGCCGTTGGCTGCTGAAACATTCTGTAGCACCTTACTGTTTGAGGGGAGAGTCTCCCTTCTCTCTCTCTCTCTCTCTCTCTCTCTCTCTCTCTCTATATATATATATATATATATATATACATACATACATACATAATAAACACACGTCCTTTCATCTTCTAGATCAATTTTCAGATTTGGATAGTGATGCAAGGAAGAGAAAGACTTTTCCACTAAAATTGCACTAAAGTACAAGCCCAGTGATAAATGGTAGCTGGCATCAGGGATGGGGAGGGATGGAGACTGGTAAGGACTGGGGCCAAGGGGCAGGCATATGTTCTAGATGAAGGATGCTATCCATGACTGTCACCATGTGGCTATGGTGGCTCTGTGCTGCTAAGAAACCAGAGTTCAGATTATGTGAATCCCCTGAGTTTTTACCTTCTTCTTCACTGGAACCCATGGTCCCATTTCCTGTGTCCACTTAGATGCAGGGCTTCTCAAGAAGGCAGATGAGGGGACTCTTATTATCATTTTGAAGAGTTAAAAATGGGCCACGCTTTTAAAATAACCTCATTCACATCATCCTGCTGCACATGGTTGCACGCAGGGCAGATACATGCCCGACCAAAGACAGTGGATTAACGGCAGAGCCGCAGTGGGAGGCACGCTGGGCGGATGAACAGAAGAGTGACCCAAGCATGCGCCTGCTCCTGAGAGAGCATGAGAATTGCCTTGTCCCATCAAGGCCAGAGAGGACCATGAGAACCTATGGGTGCTAATAATTTTAGCTCATATTTATGGGGATAGGTACCAGAAGAATCAGGAGCTGGGTCCACTGAGACTCAGTGTTATTGTTTGCATCTCATAGCCCTTTACCATGCATTATTGGAGAAATTTACTTGATGTAGTGATGAAAAGTTGGACCTCTGTTATTCTTTCCTACTCATTCGTAGGCCACAGATCATGTTGACTGAAGCATCAAGATAGATTTAGTGGCACATCATTTCTTCTTACTTAACTCAGGTCTAGAGACTGCTGTGGGCAGGGGGAGGTGGCTGGCTCTTTTGTCCTCCTTAGTCTTCTTTCTACCTTAGCCTCTGGCTTCTTGACCTCTCCTAGGTGGGGCTGGGATGCTGATCAGGGAGGAAGAGTCTTACTGGAGGTGGTTTTGCACCCGCTGGCCTGGCAGTGGAGTAAGGCTGGCTCCTTCTGTACAGTATCTGGGGGCATCTCTATGCTGGGTCTTGGAGAAGGAGATGGCATCCATCAAGGGCAGAGATGCCCAGTGACAGCTCACCACTAAGTCATAGAGGCTGCCATTGCCTGAGGAACTTGATTTGTGTCAGATGCCTTATGCCCTGGCCACTTATCTCCTGTATGACTTTAAGAACAATGTGACCTGTCTTGGTCCTAGCTTCCTCATCTTTAAAATAAACATATAGAGGTTGGTACTTTGCATAAAAGTTGCTTCCTGCTGTCAAGGAGCAAGTAGGTCCTCTCAGGGGCAGAAGTGGGCAGGAGAGAGGCAGAACATCTGGACTCCTGTCCTTACATACATGTCCTTCCCCAAACCTGACACCAACAGAAAGAGGAGCAGCTGAACAGCACAAAGCAGGGATGGCCAGGGACCTGAGGAAGGGATGCAACCAGTGCGAGCTGGGTCTCTGGACTTTCTCATCTTCATCCTCCATTTCCTCCTGACCCTACCCTGTCACACTGATGGGGAGCTGGCCTTGGGTGGGGAGAGGACCCCAGAGGGCCAGGTCAGTGCCTAGAAGAGAAATGCAAGGATGAGGGCTCCCACTGGGAGCTGGTACTGGTGTTGAGGAAGGATTTGCTGCAGGAAAGAGAACCGAAGACCCCATGATCAGAGAGCTAGGAAGGGGGCCATTGTTCTTCCTTGTCAGTGCTCCTGACATCATGGTGTCTGCCATATTGGCTGGGGACAGGGTAGAGATTGAGCAGCGGGCAGGCAGATCACCAAGAGTCCCAGCTTCAAGCCTCAGCATCAGTGTCACACAGGGTGAGAAGTCCCACTGGAAGATGAGATGGGTTGGGTCAGAGTTCCCAGGAAATTCTGCAGTGAGTCTCCTTTGACAGCTGAGTATGATTTCCAGAGGGCAGGCCCACTCCACAGGTACCCACCAGCCTCTTCGGGAAAGGGGGCTATGCCCACCTCCTTCCACCCAGGTTACGGGCTGTGTGCTTTTCACTCTGGCCCAAGGCAGTGCACCTGGCACAAGCAGGCCTTCTGCTTCTGTCTGCTGGGTGAAATGGTGGATGCTCTCAGGGGAGGGATGGGAAGAGAGAGTAAAGATTGGGTATAGCTGTGGGTTCAGATCACAGGCTGCTCCTTGGCCTCTCTGTAGGAGATTGGCAGAAGGGTGTTGCTTAAGATAAAGATCTGCCTACTTCTGTGGGGCCCTCTGGACTGCAGCGGTCAGCAGTCAGCCACTTACTCACTCTGCATTCTGCCCTGGCCTGGGACACGGTGCTGCTTCTGCAGGGAAGGGCTGGGCAGACCTGCGGAGACTTAGGGAAAAACAAATGGAGAAAAGAAGAGACAGTCAGAGGCCGGTCCAGGTAGAAGGGGTGCGGTGGGGTCACAAAGACAAAGCCAACGGTGCAGGGAGACAGTAGCAGAGACGGGGAGGGTTTCCTCTCTCCTATCCTCTTCCCTTGGCCAGACAGAACCTTAGTGTCTGCCTGTGTGCACCTCCTTAAGGAACCACTTCCGGTTTGCAAATCCACATGACTGCAATCTAGGGGACTGCAATCTAGGAGACTATAAACTCCTCAGGTTGTGGGTGTTGCTGGGGTTCAGACTCAGGTGTGGGGCAAGGTTGAGCAAAACCATCGAATTTGTCCCCTTTGTCCCATGTCAGATCCTTGGGAGGAGGGCTGGGTAGTCCGTGAGAGAGCTGAGCCCAATGTGTAGGAGGGCTCCGATGCCTCTGTTGCTCACTAAGTTGCTCTGTGGCAATTAGTTGCAGTGCTCTCCACCTCAGTGTGCCCATCAGTAAAGGGGGAATAATAATAGAAACTTCCTGGGGTGGTGGCGGGAGGTTGAGTGAGAAAATCCAAGCAGCGCCCCAAGCCTGACGCATCTCCATAAATACGTGCTTGTGTTATTTGGGGCTCCGAGTGTATGCTGAACTGCTGGATAAACATTTAGAGGCTGCACCTGACTCTGAGCAGGAGCAGTGGGAGGGTGACCCTGGCTCAGGCAGCCTGCCAAGTGTGGAGAGGACTCCAAGCTGATCCTGGGTGAGAACAGCGACAGTTTCCGGTGACTGGTCTCCTCCTTGGTTTTTGAAAGTATTTCCATGGTGGTGCATGCCTGTAGTCCCAGGACTGTGTAAGCCCGAGACAAGAGAAGCACAAGTTCCAGTCCAGCTTGGCCACTAAGCAAGATCCTGTCAGAAAGTACAAAGGGCCAGGGATGTTGCTGGGTACAAGGCCCTGAGTTTAATCTCCACTACTAAAAAACAAAAGTATTTTATTTTTTGCTCTAATTTTAATTTTTGCTCTAATCTTCAATTTTAATGCTTCCCTTTAAGGGAGGTATTGACAACCTTTGTACAGATGAGAAAACTGAGGCTGGGGGAAGGTAAGCGGTTTGCCCAGGGCCACATGGAGGATCTAACTCGCTGCAGAAGCCAGGACTGTGCTGGGGGAGGCTCCTTCCCATCTGAGCTCTGGGAAGCAGGGGGGTCCAGGGGTGATGGAGGACATGTGAGGACAGGGGAAGGACAAGGAGCAAGCTCAGTTCCTGCTGGCCAGCCCTCATTACCTGTCCTGCTTATTGCTGCTCGCTGCTTCTGAACAGTGGGTACCAGGTCGTAATGTCACAATCACCTGTCTATTCAAGGAGAAAATTGGACTAAAATGGCCCGGTGCTTTCATCCCACAGTTTGGAAGGGGGCGACACACAGCACATGGACAAGCAAGCAAAGAGGGAGAGCGCAGTGGTGAATCAGAGGCCAGCCCCACGAGCTCAGAGACAGCCACTTTCCCTGCCAGGCCAACACCAGGGGTCTGCTGGACCCCGGGGCCTCCCCATGGACATGCAGCTCCCTGAATCCCTCCCTCGGGGAGACACGGCAGAAAACACACCCGGGGGTCGTGCCGGGTTTCCCTTGAGCAAAAGAAATGTGGTTTTCAGGCCAGGAAGGACCAGTGGGAAGACTGTCTTCCCAGACCCTGAAGGACACACAAAGGTGGGGCTCAGATGAGGGATTGGGGTCACTGTTAAACACATGGTGCTTAAAGTTACTAGAGAGAAAACAAAGAGGGTGCATGGGGTATCGTGGTGTCAGAGCCCCATGGGTACATCTCTAACTACACAGTTCTTTTCTTGCAGAGATCTGGCTCTGTCCCTAGTCCAGGTGCTGCTTAGGAGTTACTTGCAAGACCACCATGCCCTAGGGACTGCCCTTATTTAGAGCCGAGGTGAAAATTCAGAGGACAGGAGGGATCCAGGGGGTGGGGGCATGGTTACTGCTGTCCAGTGCTGCAGAGAGGAGTGAGGCAAGGTGCAAGGCTGGAAGGATCCGTGACCAGAAGGCATGGGCCTCCAAGTCATGTATGAGTCCACAGATGGGAAAGCCTAGGTCTCGGAAGCCCAGTCAGGCTGCCATTGCTGCACCCGTCAGGTAAATTGGGGTCTCTAAGCTACCCTGCAGGAGTGTGGGCTGCATTACTCTGGGCCCCTCAAAGCCCCAGAAAGGACTTCCTTGTGCGCACAGGATGGAAGCTGACTGCATAATAGCTCTGTCTTCTCCCAGCAGCTCTGCCCTGGTTCTTGCCTCTGCCTTCCTCTCCCTTTTCTCTCCTCCTCCAGCCTTCAGAATGGAAGAACTAGACCACCAGAGGCCTGAGCCATCCTCAGGGGACCAGTTCATACTCCATCCTGGGGACCAAGGCTCTCTCTTCTTGGGGGTGCAGGCACACACATGGATTGAGCTTAAATTTTATGCTGCACGTCAGACCTCCTGTTGTTTGGATAACAGATGACTGGGTTTGGGTGTTAGAGTTAGTGGAAGTTCAGGCTGGGACCAGACTTGGAAGTCACAAAATCCATCAGCAGTTTGGGCGCTGGCCAGGGGAGTGTGATGGCTCTGAGCCACCCATCGGACCACAGTGGTCACAGGCCAGCAGCCACTGCTGTGGCTGTCATTAAGGGAGTTTGTTGGTGTCCTTATGGTGGTTGTGGGGTGCTGAACACAACACTTGGGGCTCAGGACAGTGACTGAATCATCCTCACAGCCAATGGGCTTGCAACAGGAAATGCAAATTACCTGCCTCTACCCTGCAGCCAGTCAAAATTCCTCCATCCAGTGTGACACGTGAGGGTGTGAAGGTGTTGTTTAAATACATACTTTTCTCATCCATTCGGTCCCTTGCACTGCTCGCCTGTGTCTGATGAGACTTCCTGTAGGAGCAGTACTTGCTGGCAGACATGAGTTGAGAAGGGCCAAGAGAGGGCCCTGGACCAACACATATGTCTTGAGTTTTTGAAGGGAGAGGAGAGCTCCTGCCGGGAGAGCAAAGGGGTTCAGGTTTCTGTTTTAGCAACTTTCACCAGGTGAGAGGCTCTGAACAGTACTCCTCTCCCCTAGGGGCACTCAGATGCCACTTCTGGACTAAAACATCATCATGCGATTCCAAGGACTGCCAGGGTATGCGCCCAGACCTGAGGCTTGCTGAGGCACAGAGCTTTAAATATAGCAAGGCTTTCAGAGGAGTCTTGTCCAGTGCAGCTTTGACATGTTGTTAGCAGCAGGGCTAAGATCTTACACAGAAGCAATGGTTGA
>PVJX010016984.1:23494-39358 GCA_004027295.1 Dolichotis patagonum
ATGGTTAGCCAATGATGAAGATAGTGGCAGGGTGACAACACCCTTAGGTGGAGGGTCTGCCGTGGAGAGCCAGGGAGCCCGAAGGCCTAAGGAACCCTGATTGAGTGGCTTGGCCTATTGCAGAAGACAAAGACCTGACCCAGAATACAAGAGCCTTGGAACTCAAATCCTTGCTCTGGCACTCACAGCATTATGCTTGTCTGAGCACCGGTTTTTGCATCTGCACTGTACCTTGCTGCTACCAGTGTCAGACTAGGCAAATTTGTAAAATGCTTTTCTCTTACCTGGCATAGTAGAGGCATCTGGGGAATGTCAGTTTCCCTCCCTAAGAAGACAGCAAGGCCTGGTTATAGTATCATGATGCGGCTCCTCTTTTGAGTTTGTAAAGAATTTGGAAGCAGTAGCACCTGCAGCTAATGGAATTAGCCGGGTTGAGAGAGACAGGAAACTTTGATTTTCATTTGCTCATCTCTTTTCCTGGGTATGTGCTGTATCTGGTCACTGGATCCTGGAGCAGTCAGACATGGTCCATAATAGTCCCTGCCCATAGCAGCTCCCAGACTGGAGAGAGCAGGGGAAATGATGCCAGATGGGCACACAAAGGTTCATGGGGGCATTGAGAGCCCTTAAAGCTTGAGAGAGTTGAGGTTTATTGTTTTTTGGTTAGCGTTTGAAATAAAACTGAGATAGAAGAAATGTAGGTATGCCAGATAGAGGGAAGGGCATCTTGGGTGGAGGGGGCAACCCAGGGACAGGAAACCACAAGAGGTGTGAAGGTCAAAGTCATAATTTTTCTCGTCCTAAAGGTTAGAGTCATAAATGCTGCATCCTGACTGCTTTCCTGGATTGCTCCATTCAGCCAGGAGCAGCTTCCTTCCTGGAGAAGCTGTAAGTTCGCCGGCTAGAGTCATATCCTGAAAGCCTGCAAAGCAGCACAGCATG
Source organism: Dolichotis patagonum (assembly GCA_004027295.1). Classification (NCBI taxonomy): domain Eukaryota; kingdom Metazoa; phylum Chordata; class Mammalia; order Rodentia; family Caviidae; genus Dolichotis; species Dolichotis patagonum. Next base: position 24,437 of record PVJX010016984.1, read on the forward strand.
ACCAGCAGCCTCATTTTGGAGTAAGAGAACAGAGTTCTGTGCTGTGCCACGTAGGGAGATATTGTCTAAAATCTCACGGTCTCAGAAACCTAAGGTAGCTCACCCCATCAGCTTCCCATGGCAGATCTAAGCTGGGAGAATTCCGCAGATGACTTCTCACTAAGGAGACAGGCCTCTTCTTAGGCATGCGGCTGACATGTTTTGTTTTCCCCAGATGGGGATAATCAGCCTGTTTGCTAGCAGGGCTGACAGCTCAGGCAGCAGACAGGGATGGGGGTGGGAGGCCCCAGGCTGCAGGCAGCTCCCTGCTCTCTAGTGAGCAGATGCTGTCTTTGTAATAACCTCCAGCAGGTGGAGATTGCTGTTTGCACCATTGAGCTGGGCTGTGAGACCTCAAACTCCTCAGTGTCAGAGATGAGGAGCATCAGGCAGGCTTCCCCTGCACTCTCAGGATTCTTGCCTTGCGCTGTGCTCTGTATTTCCAGACCTTCCCTGCTCTATGAGAAGAATTCACAGCTACCCTTCCCTTACCAAGGGCTCTACCTCACCAGGTCCCCAGCCCTGAGCACCCCATCTTCCAACTTCAGCCCTTGAGCGGGCCCACGTAGAGCATACTGGCGGAAAAGGCAGAGTCTCTGCCAACCACGGTCTGTCCAAGGGCAGGTCCCTGTCTGAGGCCAAGCCCCGGGGTGTGAGCCACTTGGCATTGCTACGAAATGGGCTGGAAGTTAGCATCCTGCTCCCATAGGGCTTCAGTATGGCTATTCCAAAATCTCCTCCAGTTGCCTCCACCCTGAAGATAGTCCTTCTCTCCCATGGGGACCTCTAGAGTCTTGGTGAGCCCTGATGCCCGCAGGCAGGTCCTAGTGTGCTGTTTTCTGCTCTCCTTTCCTCTACTCCAGATTCAAGGAGGAGAGACAGCCTTTCTGAAGGTTCAGTCCCTTGGTCCAACACAGACTTTGAGTCTACTCTTGTGGAGTAAAGGGATGGCTGACCCATTTCTAGGGCCCAATGAACTCATGGTTCTTTGGTCATTTCAGTACCCCTGTGTCCTCACATCTCAACACCCCTTTTCTGGGTCCTCTGTGGGGCAACATACAGAGCAATTTCCATCTGTCTATGTGCTCAATCACTCCCTGTACATCCAGAGATGAGTCTTCCTTAGCTTTGGGGCTGCATAATTCTGGATACTCCTGAAAGCAAGGTTCAATAGAGGCCTTTCCAGGGAGAAATATGGCTCCCCGGGGAGGCCAGGTAGAGTGCAAGAGACCAGGCCATAGACCTATGTGTTCCCCTGGCTGTGAATTACTAGATGCAGCTCCTGAGACCAAAGCAAGTTTCTTGATTCCATCCTCAGCTTCTGCCACCTACTCTCAGTGTGTCAACAAATCAGGCTATCCACCCTCTGCACCTTAGCTTCCACATCTGCCTAGTGGGTGTCTGTAAGATCCCAGCAGTATGCATATATGAGTTTGTGGTTCTCAAGCAAGGCACCTCTGGGACCCCAGGACATCTGGCCCTCAGTAGCCATGTGCAGCAGCTTCTTTCCTCTGTGGTCTCCTGGGCAACGCAGACTGCCTGCCAAGCCTGCTGCCAGGGCCTGGCACCCGAGCAGATCTTTAGTGCCACACAGAGATGGCTGATGGCAGGAGCCAGGGTGAAGCCCAGCCTTCCCAGCTGTCGTGGAGAGCAAATCAGACAAAGACTGAGTTGGCAGGGTGGGGGCGCTAGGGCCAGGGGTCCTGGGAAAATAGCTCAGAGGCCCTGGATGCACCCCTCCCACCTCATCCTCCTCACACTGCCCTCATAGTGACCTCTGATTTCCAGAACACCCCTTTGGAGCCTCACAGCCCTGGACCTCAGTTTCCCCATCTATTGAAGTGGTGGGGATATATCTGTAGCTCAAGCTACATAGCAGAGGCCTGTGGGATGCACAGCCTTCAGGTTTTCGGAGGATGCATGTTTCAAAGACATTTTTTAGCAAGCACCACCTGGACTGTTTGCCCTGAGGTTCAGAAGCACTGCCTGCCCTCGCCCCTACTGTTAGTGAGAGTTCTCCTCTAGGCCCACTTTGCTCCCAGGACTGGCAAGTTCTGAAGGTTGAATGGTTCTGTTTTAGATCACAGCCACTCCTGCTTTAAGGCCACAATTCCCTCCATGTCCTGAGAAGCTGGCCCTGCTCTTGGGAGGTGGGACCAGAAGACAGCAAAGCAAGGAGAGAGACCTGGGAACTGATGCTTGGGCCATGAGTAGCTGGGCAGGACAAGGGCAGACAGTGGAGGTGCTGTCCCACGCCAGCAAATTCTAGGTCTAAGGCAAAAATCCAGGGATTCCTGGTCTAGGGTGGGTTTTATGGGTCCCCAGCCAATCTTGTGGCACCAGTAGTGATCCTTGCTCTAGTGAGTAGCTCCCTTGGGACAGAGCAGCTGGCACCATCAGGCAACCAGATCAGCATGGATATTGTCAGGTTCCATCACCCGTTTGTACAAATCAGAAAAAGATACCCTCTCTTGGCAGACGTGGCCCTGTGGCATGTGAATTTCAGTCACTAACACCTCTGCAGGGTGTCATTGAACGTGAATTGCTATCCATAGTAGCCTGCCAAGCAGAAATTGGAAAGGCAGAAACTCTGACCAAATACTGGAAAATCCAAGGGAAATTCCTGGTAAAGCTGCATGACAATGCTTTGTTGACCTTAAGCCTGAAACCTGGAGACTAAAATAGAAAGGGCCTCAATTCCTTTAACAAATACCAATTGAAAGCAACTGCCCTGTGCTTGGCAGTCTTCTGGATGCTAGGAAGAGTGAAGCAGACAAGCAGACAAGTTTCTGTGGTACTGAAGACAGAAGGAAGAGACTAGAAAAACAATGGGCTATGCAGAGACTTCTACCCCAGGAGTGGATAGTGCGTGAAGAGCAGTGCTAAATTTGGAAAAGGAGAAGCCGTCTGGCAAGACCCTCAGAGCTTTAGACAGAGACCTGAGTAATAAGAAAGGATCAGCAAGCTGGATGTGCTGGTACATACCTGCTGTTCTCAAAAGGAGGATTACAGGTCTGAGCCCAGTCTGGGCAATTTAGTGAGATCTTGTCTCAAAATAAATAATTTACAAATGAGTGAGTATGTAGCTCAGTGCAAAGACCTTGGTTCGATCCCCAGTTGTCTAACACTAAAAGGGTGGGGAGGGAGAGAGAGATGAGGGAAGGAGGAGCATGGCCAGGTGAGGGACCATCTGGGTAAGGCCTTGCCAAGGGAATGAACCTAGCCTGTCCAGGAACTGAGCAAGGAGTTGCGTGGGCGAGGAGAGAAGAGTGCATGCCAGAGGCCAGGTCCTAGCACCTGTCAGCCACAGTTTGGAGTCTGGGCTTTATCCTTGAAGTGGATTTATACAGTGAGCCTTTCGAACAATGATTTCTAACCAGAGATAACCCCAGGCCCGAATATGGAGAGACCAGGGATGATGCTAAATTCCCACAGTGCACAGAATGGCCTTCACAATAAGGTATCCGTCCCCTAGCATCATAGTACTGGGGTTGAGAAACCCTGCTCTAAATGAGTATGTCCCCAGGGCAGGCACATTTTCTTTTTTTAATAACCCAGGGTCACATGCTGCCTTCGTTAGCTCTTTCTCTCTCTCTCTCTATATATATATACTTTGGGTTCAAATTCTTTCTCCACTTCCTGAATAAAATGTCAATGGTGCAGAGGTTGAGAAACTGCAGCCAAGGTGGAGTGGGAGTATCATGAGAATCAGGACTTGCGTCGGCCAATGTAGTCCTCTCTGGCCACAGCAGAAGAGGCTGGTCTATATGGAGATGTGCTGTGAGGGTGGATTATACACTGGCTTTCAGACTTGGCACAATGCAAAGAAAGACAAAATATCCTAATTTTATATCGATGAATTTTGAAATGACATTATTTTGAATCTAGTAGATTATAATATTATAAATCTAGTAGATTATAACAGTAAAATATAACATTAAGTTCAATTTTTCATTTTCTTTATTTTCTTTATTTATTTATTTTTATTTTGAAGGTAGTAGAAATACAACAGAACAAGACAGAACAAAGCCAATTGAGACAGTGCAGTGAATTTGGTACCGAACTTCACAGCAGGTTACTGGGATAACAGTAATAGGTACCTAGTATATCTCATTATCTTCACAATAGTTGTCTAGTCGATTAAGTATAGCAAAATCAAACCAAAGACAGAACATTATAAAATTAATCAAAAGAGAATATTGAATAGAATAAAGTAATTAATCATAATTCAAACAAAACTGAAAACAACACTTGCTTTCAAAGAAAAGATAGAAGAGATGCGCCCATATTTGCTATGTTGCATACAGTCATTCTACCAAGAGATGCTCAGACCTCTGTCCCCAGTTGGTAACAGGGGAGTCGGGGGGGGGGGGATTGGGATGTTTGATTCCAAGCCCGCGCACCGGTAGGCTCAAGAGACACTACTGGGTCTCTTCCTGGCTCATGCTAGAAGAAGGCGCAAGAGGGTGGGCGAATTGCTTCTTTGTGCAGGCTCTTGTGTTCCACAATGATTGTTGCTGGATCTTGGGGGGCCGTTCTCTGGTTCTCCTTTTGGCTCATGCCAGAGGAAGGTGCTTACCAAGAGGGCGGGTGAATTGCTTCTTTGTGTAGGCTCCTGGGTTCCACGGTTTTTCATTTTTTTAAACAAATATAATTGCTAGAAAATTTGAAATTGCATATATGGTCTCATTTATGGATCTCATTATCTTTCTACTGGACAGTACTGAGCTAGAAAGGGATAAACTTGATTATTCCGGTTTCCAAGCAATATTCTGTTTTTATATATTGCTTAATTTTCTCAAGAACCTCAAAAGGGTATACTGTTATTGTCACTTTATGTATGTGGAGGTTTTGGGCCCAGAGAGGTAAATTAACTTGCTCAAGGCCGCACCAGCCGTAAGTGTAGAGCTGGCTCCAGGGTCTGGGTGGTTAATCACCTCTCCTGTAGGTTCAGACTTAGCAGTGATGGAAATGATGGAGATGAAGAGATGATTCAGCAGCTGCAGGGGCTGCACAGGAGTCACCGGAGGAGTGGGTGTGGGGAAGCTGGGGGGAGGCAAGGAATACAGAATGCACAGATGAGCTTTGGTGTGAACAGCTAGGTTGGAGGCTGTCATTCCTTGAGATGAGGAAGCTGAGGAGATGCAACCTTGGCCAAGGGGCTCAGGAATTCTGTGTGGATCCTGTTGCATGTGAGATGACTGTGGACATCCAGTGGGAAAGGCCAAGAAGGTGGCTAGATTTGCAGAGGCATCGAGGGGAAGTGAGACATTTGGGGCTGCCAGTACACAGATGGAATTCAAAGCCGGGGAGGGCAAGGCAGCCTTCAAGAGTGAGTGTAGATGTTGGGAAGAAGGCTGCGAAGGCTGCGCCCCAGCACACTAATGTTAAGAGGGCACGTCATGGAAGGAAATGGCATGAGGGGGCCTAGCTCTGCAGGAGAAGGTCACTAGGAAGGGCTGTGGTACTTTTCACGCTCACCACTTGCCTCTGCAAGTGAGCATTGCAAGAGAGCACGAGGCCCAAGGAGTCATCTGGGGGGCAACACCACTCCTGGCCTCGAGCCCCACAGATTGGCCAGCTTCACACTGAGCCCCCACTGTTAGGCATCACTGTTCCCTGAAAAAGAGGGTGGGGTCAGGTCAAGTGGCCCCAGTCAAGGTAAAAGGAAGGCCAGGAAGCATAGGCCAGCACCTCAGGCAGCTCAGTCATTCAGCAGCGGGGAAGTCTTCCTCACGGCTCCCTATAGTACCGCCTCCTGTGAAGTTCTACCTTGTAGCTAAGGTAAGCAGATGCCACCCTTCACAACCTTCTCATGGTTGAAGAAAATCTGTTTTCCTCCCTACTTTTCTTAAAACTGTCAACCCCTCTTTCCCAGACCACTCCTGTTTTCTTACTCAGGGAAGAAATTCCCCTTTATAACATGTAATTCCCCCTTATAACATATAATTCCCCCTTATAACAGCCCCACATATAATTCCCCCTTATAACAGCCCCCCATAAGTTCAGCTCTGGGGTTTGACAGAGTTCAGGGCTCACGACACGTAGGTAGAGATGCATAGAAAGTGTCATCTGAGTGACTGTGTGCTGCTTCTGGCTCTCCTGCTTCTGACTGGCCTCTGCCTTGAACACCCTAATTGTCTCCCTCAGATGATGTGCAAGCTCTCTGTGTTCAGGAAGCTGTCTTCAAGAGCAGTTGCTTCTGGTTTGGCACAGTGCTCTCTGCCACCTGGCTCCATGTGCAGCTCAACCTAGCTTCCACTCCTCACCTGCCCCTTCTTGTGGTCAGGAGCATCCTGATTTGACTGGGGCCTGGGTTTCCCCCCTCTCCCATCAGAGCTACCCTCCAGCTCACCAGGCTCTGTATGCTAATCTTTGCTGTCTCCCCTCCTGATAGCTATGTCTTGACCTCTGTGTCCTCAGCCTGGCCATCCATTTCTGTGCCTTTGATGGGTCTTAGCACTCTCAAGCAGAGAAGATGCTAGCCTGAGTGGTTTGGTAGGGCAGGACTTGCAAATACCCGGGCAAGTGTGCTGGTGTGTTGGGTTGCAGCCTAAGCCTGGTCTCTGAGCAATGGTTGACTCTGGAAGATAACATAGAGGCAGAAGCTTGTTTGATGTGGGGCCCTGGGCACTATTTGTTGAGGCTCCTGAAAGTTCTAGCATACGGTTAGAGCTCCACTAATGTTGAATACATTAATCCTGAAAGACAACTTAAACACCATTCCATTTGACTTCTTCATTTTGTAGACAGAGCCTTAGTCAGGGAGAGCAAAGTTAATCTGCTCGGACTGGAATATAGTCCCTGTGGAAAATCATCCCCTTAGCAGTTGTACTCAGAATCCCAAAGCTTGGTTCAACATTCACTCTTTCCCTCAGGTAGAACACACTCCTTCTCAACTAGCCACTAACAAATTCAGTCTAGGTATAAACCTCAGACACAGCCTACCAAGGACAAGCTGGTAGGCTGGGGCCTGTGACTGGCCTCCAAACCTCAGAGGCGTGGATGGTGGATGGTAGAACCTCAGTAGAGATAATCTCTGTTAACATTCTCCAATGATCAGCCCTCATGGGTGTGGGCGACGACCAGAAGATCCCAGATACTCAGCAGAAGTTGAAGCAATCAGATGGCAGAAAACCAGGAAAAAGAATGGATTTTTGTACTGAGTGAAGAGTCTTTAATTTCCTGTGTTTGTCCCCAAAGGGCTTTTTCATTGATAAAGCATTTGGTTCTTCAGGCAGAATGGTTGAAGAGCAGCTGCTGATGGAAATATTAGCAATCTGCCAAGCAACTCAGGTTAGCATCTTCTCTGCTTGAGAGCGCTACGACCCATCAAAGGCACACCAATGGATGGCCAGGCTGAGGACACAGAGGTGAAGACATAGCTATCAGGAGGGCAGGCTAACTGCTGGGGGAGGAAGGCTGCTGACGCACTGAGGGAAGTGTAGGAGTGCTGGGGGACAGAACAGCCTCAGTTTGGGACCTAAGCTTGGAGAATAGAGAGCAGGGGCTGGAGGACATGGAGGACCTATTGGTATGTTCCCAAAGAGAGACAGAGGTGCAACCAGCCCTGTCAGAATCCCCCAACTTGGAGCTTGGAGTAGTGCCACAATTTAGTATTCAAGAAAGCGAGTCTCACAGGGAAAGATGGGCCAACCTGGCCCTAGGCAGGCAAATGTAGTAGAGATGAGGGTAGGGTGGCTGGAGAAACAGTGAACAGCAGGGCAAAGGCCCATTGTCCAGCTGCATAAGGCTGCCAGGATTCTAGTCCTCAGCACATGGGGTGCAGCATCCATCTGTTTGTCCATGTACCTATCCATGTGTCCTAATCCATCTGCACTGCTGTATAAAACTTCCAGAGTCCAAGACCGGGTAATTTAGAAGTAATGAAAATTTATTTCTCATAGTTCTAGAGCTGAGACGTCCAAGATCATGTCACCAGAAGACTCCGTATTGTAAAATTTCACTCTCTGCTTCCAAGATGGTACCTTGGTGCTACTTCCTCAAGGAACAGAAGGAATGAGCTTGCCTCATCCTATAAACCCTCTGTTATATGTTCATCAGTCCCACTCATTGGAGCTTCACTCTCAATTGAATCACCTCCAAAGGCCTGTATTTTAATACATTGGTGATTAAGTTTCATCATATGGATTCTGAGGGCACATTCAGACCACAGCACAATCTGTTTGAGAAACATTTCCGTTGGCCTACTGCACCCTTCCTTGCCACTAGCCTTTGCCCAGTAGGCACCCTTTCCTCCCACAGTAGGCACCCTTTTCTTTGCACCTTCCCTTGTGTCAAGTGACCATGCATTTGACCTTTCACCTCCCATCTGGGAGCCGAATAGAGAATGGACTTCTCATCCTCATGCATGGTCACCCCAGCTCTGCTTCAGAGTGGTCTCTCAGCAGCCCACTTCACTGCTAGATATTTCACTAGTACAAAACAATCCTCATGTTCACACCTCAGCTGCAATGAAAGTTTACTTGAAGAAGAGAACTAGTATACATTGACACCTACTCGAGGTTGGGCCTTTGTTATTTTTTTTTTCTAGTTCTGGGAATTGAATCAGGGCTTTCACACTCCAGAGTCTCCCTAAGCCATTAAGTCTTCCTACTGGCAAACAGTCTCCTAAGTTATTAAGTTGCCCAGGATAGACTAGAACTCAAAATCCTCCTGTCTGAGCCTTCCATAGCACTAGAATTGTAGGCTTGTACTACCATATCTGGCTTGGCTCTGGCTTTTACATGTTTATTCAATCTTCTGAAATTGTATAACTACAAAGTTGAAGATATTTGCTATTATCTGCTATTATATTCTGGGGATTGAGTCATTTTTAGATGAAGAAATAGTCTCAGAAAGGATTTGCTCAATGATACACAGAGACTGGGGGTGCTAGCATTCCAAATGGGTTTGCTGAGCCTGTGGAATTTTCCCAGACCTCCCGTCCCTACTGACCAATGCCCTTATATACTGTGGCCTCCTTCTGACTTAAGTACTCTAGGTTTTTTCCTTTTCAGGCTTTTGTGTGGGTCCAGCATGTACTTTGTGAGCTTCCCAAGAGCAGCAGGGACTTTACAGGTCCCTTTGGCTCTCTGCTTCCCTCTTTATTCTTCCTACCATCCTGACCTGGAGAATAGCAGAGGTGAGGTCAACAAAAGTTGCTTTCTATATGCTTATTATTTCATTAATGACCATTTTGATGCCCGCCAAGAAAAAAGCCTACTGTCTTGGTAGGTTTGAGTATACCCATACCTTTTTTAGATAAGCAAGTTGAGATCTGGAAAAACAAAACTGTGTAACCCATTAGAAAGCAAATAAGTGGTAGAGAGCCTCAAGTGTGCACTCATGTGCTGTTGGTGCAGGCTGGCCTGGCACTTACACACAGGGTGACTGGCTGCAGCCACAGCCTCATGGATGTGCCTTGGGCAGGGCTGACTCCCTGGAGCACTGGTGAAGCCTGCTTCCTTGCAGCCCAGGACTGAGTCAGCTGCAGGGGTCAGAGAAGTTTCTGAGTAGCAAGCAGTTGACTCTACGGGTGATGGAGGGAGGTAAAGTCCTATTGTCACTCAAAACTGATCCCAGCTGGGACTACTGCTCTCCCTATCTGTTTGGACATCCCTGTGTCTATCCCTGCTATGTTCTTTACAGAAACCACAAAGGGGCTGGGCGATTGCTAAGTGTCATCCATTCTTTCTCACCACCAAGTAGGGCCCAGGGAGGTGTGACAGGGCCTGAGATCAATGCGATTCTCACTCTATACCCTGGACCGTCTCATCGTCTCCTGCAGTTTCAATTACCACCCACACCTATGGCTCTCAGCCTTTGCTGCATCTCCAAATCACCTGGGAAGCCTTCACGGCGTACCCATGCCAGCCCCCTTTCCATTCCAATGAGGCAGAATCTCTGGGATTAGATCCAGGTAACATTATTTATAAAATACTATGGTGCAGTGGGGAGTGGAGAACCAGATTCATCCACTGATCACACAATCTTCCAACTCCATCTCTATCAAGCTCCCCACCTGTTCTCTTGACATCTCCTGTGTCCCACTTAGGACGACCCAAACTCAGCTTTCCAGGGTCAAGCTCATAACCTGGTTAAAATCTGTTTCTCTGTCCAAGGCACCTGTCTAGGAGAACATGACTACCTGTGGTCATGGTACAGCCTCATGTTTGCTGCACAGCCCTGCCTCTCTTTGCCTAATCCATCACTCTATGAAGATTCACTTCAGCAGTGATGACAAGGGAACCTGCAGTCACAGTGTTCAAACAGAACCGAAGTGGACTTCCTTCTTATGTAAAAGCTTGAGTAGGCAACTCAGAGATGATGTAGCACTTCCATAACTGCCTCAGGTTTGGACTCTTAAATGATGTGGCTGCCTTAGGAAGTAGGCTTTTTCTTTTGTCCAACATGGGTGCTCTGGTTCCCACCATCACTTCCCCATTCCACTTGGTGAGCAGGGAGAAAACAGAAGGGGAGACTGTGCCTTCGCTGCAAGTGGCACAGCCCAGTGTTTTCACCTCACTCCTGCTCACATCCCACAGACCTCAATTTAGTCACTTGCTCATAGGTAGTTGCAAGGGACTCCAGGATAGAATCCTGCTTTCTGTAAAATACCTTCAGTCTACTGCAAGGAGCCCTTAGCTGGTTTCCCTGCTTTCACTTGGTTTTCTCTTTGCATCTGAGGTGATCTGTTTAAAATGAAAATGAGTCTTCCACTGCTCTGGGGATGAATTCCTAAGCCTTGGTAGGCCCTCAAGGCCTTCCTCAACTCACCTGGCCCTCTGGCTCAAGTCCAGACCCTCTCCCTGGCCTTCTGTCCCCCCGTCACACCATCTGAGTGCATTGTGGAGCACATGGTTTCCCCACTCTGTTCTAGGCCTTTGTGACTGCATTATCCCCATCATCAACACCACCCCCATGCTGCTCCCAGTCCCTCACTCATTCCTCAAAGCTAAGACTAATTATTTTTCTGAGCCCTCCCCTGCCCCATGGAGGGTAGGATGTCTTACTACTCTGACTTATGACCATTCTGCATTTCAGTATCCCAGCTGGTATTATATTATTTGTGAGATCCTGTGTAAATGTTGCACATTCCATATGACTAGCAGCTCCAGTACCTGGCACTATGGCTGCTCACAGGAGATCTTCACTAGTGGTTGGCTGTCCTGGTGAATCATGGGGGCTGTAAAGAGTTTAAAGATGGACTCCTGAGTCTCTGGTTTACCAAGGAGATGAATGTGGTTCTATTCATGGAGGGGGGGGGTTTGGGGTGCAATGTAGGGGAAGGATCTCTTGTCCAGTGTTGGAAATGCTAGCTTGGAGGTGTCTGGGAAGCTTCTGGGACCACCCGTGATTTCAGATGTGTGGATCTGGACTGCTGGGGGAAGATCCTGCCTGAATCAACTGATACCAGGTTCTCTATGTGGTCTAGGATTATCATAAGTAAAACTGCCAAACTGCCAAAAAGATAGCCACCTGGGGTGCCAGGCATTGTGTCCAATTTTATGTTTTTTTATTTTTTTTTATTTTTTATACTGAGGATTGAACTAACGATCTTGCACTTGCCAGGCAGGCACTTATGCAGCTGAGCTAAATCCTGAGCCCCTTGTCTCCAACTTTAGAGAAGAATATCTTCCTGCCTGTATTCCTGGAGTGCCCCCTAACATGCCTCCTTAGAGCTTGACTTTCTGAGTCCTCACTTTCTCTGCTATCACTTAGAGGTGTGTGGTGGGATCCTGCTAGCTAGCCAGGGTTGAGGCCACTCCCTTTACAAGTTGACCGTGGATGACATTGTAAACTAATTCTCAAGGAGCAGAGAGTGGGCCATATAGGCTGTGGAGGAGGTTGTATTTCATGTCACAGTGACTGGGCGATGCAGTTAGTATTTGGAGCCAGGGGCTAGACTGAGGATGCTGTGTGGTTTACATTTCCAGTGAGAACCTGGCCACAAAGGGTCCTCACTAACATGTGTACAGTGCTCTGCTCCTGAGAAACCAGTAGCATTGTGACCCAGGGTAGAATGAAGGTCCATCTCTTCACTATCAGCCCAGAGCTTCCTTCATAGTACATTCTCACTTCTCACCCCCCAAAAAGAGTTGCAGTGGAGATTTGGATGAGGCATTAATCCAGGAAGATACTTTAGGTCTTATACCCAAAGTATCTTACAAAGCCCCACCATTTTATCCCATGTTGATCCATTTCCTAGAGGAATTCCTTTACCGTCCAGACTGCCATTTCCTAATTTTTAGCTCCCTGGATCTCAAGGCACAGCCTCACTCCTTCTCCAGGGTAGGGACTTTAGAGCAAGATAGAAAACCTGCTGAATCCAAAGCCCTCTGTGGCCTGAGCCTGCAATCTGGGTGGCGAGGGCAGCCCCAAGGCCTGGTGCCCTGCCAGCTCTGGCAGCTGGATGAGCAGCTGTAATAGGATTAGGGCTGGCTATGCCCACCTCCCTGCATGCTGCCCTGAAGTCCTCCTTCCTTCCTCTCTCCCTCCTTGCTTCCCTTGGCCTCCTGATTAGGATGCAGCTCTGGCTCTACCTACCCCGGCCAGGCCTGGCTCATTGTCCTCTCCTCCCCTGGCTCAGTTAGTGCCTAGCAACCCTCACAGGGGAGCCCTTTCCCACCGCTGTCCCGCACCCTCACTGTGCCCTGGGCTCTGAGCACACACAAGTGCGGCTTGCCTTTGTAGTCACTGCAAAAAAAAAAAAAAAAAGCCAGTGAAAAGGAGCCAGCTGGTCTCAGCAGATTCTTCCTAACAATCCTATTCCAAGAGTCTTTTCTGAAATTCCAGGCTTCCTGTCTAAGATTCCTAGGTCCCTTCAGCAATTCTCAGATTACATTAGAAAATCTCAGGCTTTTATTCCAGAATCCTCCAAGTCCTAGGAGTTCATTCTAGGAATCTATGAATTCTAGATTTCCACAGTTTTATGACATGAGTCTCGGACCAGTGGATTGTATTCTATATTTGGTTGTTGGATTACAGAAGAGTCTTTGTACCAGGAATTCAGTTTGGGGCTATGGAGCAAGGTGTCAAGAGAGAGATGATAGGGACACAGAAGCTGTGTTTTTATTCTCTTTAAATAGCGGTTTTGGAAGAGTGTGATGAGGGATGGTAGGATTTACTCACTGGCCCAACAAACACTATCCACAGAGCTGGAGTTAGAGCAGTGAACAAAGATCCTGTCCTCAAGCAGTATTTAAGGGAGAAGAGAGCAAAAAGGGCTGTGAAGAGGAAGAACAAGAAATAAATAATCAGCATTTTTCTTACACTGTGCTAGGCATTGCTCCAAATATAAATAAATATAAATATAAGTATATCCATAAAAAGCAGATGTTCTTTTTTAGCCCCACTTTGCAGATGGGGAAAATGAAGCACAGAAGGCTAAATAACCATCAATTGGCAGAGCCAAGATTTGAATCCAGCAGTCTGGCTCCAAACTTATTAAGTATCCATTGTGATCTACTCAGGATGAGGGAGTAGGGCCACGGTGGGGGTGCTGTCCCACACGAGCAGGCAGGCACGCACCTGTGAACTGAGACACGAAGAAGATAAGGGGGTGATGCATGTGAATACCTGGAGAAAAGACACTGGGGCAGCCAGGTTCCTCAGAAACTGGGCCAGGTTCTTCTTCTAGTCACAAGGACCCATGTTTCCATGCTCTGGCCTGGAAGGAAGAGTTCTGTGAGGATCTGGCAGGAGGAGGAGACTGCTAGATGCTCATGGCTGTGGTCACAGGAAGACTCTTCCTTCTACTCCAGTCACATTCATCTATGCCCTCACCTCCCTAGGTCTTCCTCATTCTGCAGAATTGTCCCACTATGCCAAGAAAGAGCTAAAACTGATGATGTTCCAGCTACAGGGTTAATCAGGCTGGTTAATTATGAATAATTAGAGACACCTCTCCCCCTCTGTGGCCCATCCCAGTGGGAAGAAGTGAGGACCGAAATGCCCAGAAGCAGGGAAGAGACTCCGGAGGGAGGGAGGTAGCTGAGCGGTCTTTACCTCCCTGCACACCTGGCTTCCTGATTCTGCTCTCAGTTAGTCCTCCCTGAAGACACAGACAACAAAGCATGGAAGAAGTGCCAGGGACTTTGAGGTTGAGCCCAGTGGGCTGGCAGCATCTGCAGCATCTTTAGACAAGTTATTTCACCTCCCTGAGACTTGGTTTCTGCATTCGTGAAGCTGGTAGAATCACAATCCCTAATCATGTGGATTGAGGACAAGGCCAGCAGACAAGCTAGCAAGACACCTGAGCATGAGGCCTGGCATCACAAGCTGAATAAATGATAGTGTGCATCATTATTTCAACCTTGTCATCTGTGGCTTTGGATGACTTGAAATAGTTCTTTACCCTTGTCTGGATCTCAGTTTCCCTATGAGGTTATAGTAGAGACTATAGCTGATGACTTGCTTATTCAATCAACTCGATTTTTTGAGCACAGACTTTTTGTCAAGCACTGGGGATGGAACACGATTAGCACAGGCTGTGACCTTAGAGAATCCTCAGCATGGGCTCTTTGGGTCCTGCCCCAGCCCTGGAAGGTGACTGTTGCAGTAGACTAAATTCTAAGGTCCCTAAGGCTCCCTGGCATACAAGGTCACACAACCCCTTCTATGTACGCAGGGCCTGTATATGGGGTAGGATTTTTTGCTTTCCTGATTAGGGCAGTTATGTAGCAAAAGAGAAGGGATTTCGTGCATGTCATTAAAATCCCTAATTTTAAATTTATCCATAAAGAGATTTTGCTGAGAGGCCCTGAGCTGATCAAATGAGCCTTTTGAAAGAGGGTGTAGAAGTCAAGGGTGGAGGCTGAATAATCCCTCCCTGCAGTCTTGACTCTGTAGGGACAGTCTGATGGGGGTGCAAGGTGGGTG
>PVJX010016985.1:0-39253 GCA_004027295.1 Dolichotis patagonum
AAGAAACAAAAAATTCTATTGAAAGCTGGCAAAACTGTTTAAATGAAGCTGAGGATAGAATTTCAAACCTTGAGGATAGGATTGCAGATAGCGACCATGAAGAGGTAGAACTTACAAAAACTATAAAGCAGCATGAAATGACAACTCAACAGCTTCAAGATGATGCCAAGAGAAAAATATAAGGCTAATAGACATCAGTGAGGAGGCAGGAGACAAATGCAAAGGACTTAACTAAGTTATTTACAGAAGTAATAACAGAAAATTTCCCAAACATGGGGAAAAATCTGACATAAATATGTGAGGCATATAGAATGCCACACAGTTGTAACCAACATAAATCTATACCCAGACATATAATAATTAATATTTCAGATGTAAAACATAAAAACAATACTAAGAATTGTTAGAGAAAAGACACAAATCACCTATCAAGGAAAGCCTATTAGAATCATGGCAGACTTCTCAGCTCAAATCTTCAGGTTAAGACAGGCTTGGAGTGAAGTATTTCAAGTTCTAAAAGAAAACAACTTTCAACCCAGGCTGATGTACAAAGCTAAACTGTCTTTCACATTTAATGGTGAAACAAGATACTTCGATGACAAAGAACAGCTGAGGAAATTCATATTTACCAAACCAACCATAGAAGGAGTAGTGAAAGACATACTAGAAAGAGATAAAAATGACCACAATCTCCAGAGCAACAACAGAAGAAACCACTAGCCTGGAAAAGAAATTAAACAAGGGAGGAAAGCGGGAAGCCAACAACAGTAACATAATATGGTAAAGTCAAGAAAATACATAACAGTGATAACCATAAATGTAAATGAGCTCAATTCACCAGTCAACAGAAGCAGGTTGACAGAATGGATCAACAAACAGGACCTCACCACATGCTGTATACAAGAATCACATCTGACTCTAAAAGAAATTCATAGACTTAAAGTTAAAGGATGGAAAACAGTATTCCATGCAACAGGAACTGAGAAAAAAGAAGGGACAGCTATTCTGTTTGCAGACAAAGTGAACTTCAAACCTAAAATGATTGAAAAACATAAAGAAGGACACTACATACTTGTAAGTGGAAAATTACAAGTAGAAGAACTAGCAATTATAAATATATATGCACCAAATACAAGAGCACTCAACTACACAACACAAATACTAATGGACATGAAAAACAAAATACACAAGAACACAATTGTAGTAGGAGACCTTAATACACCACTGTCACGAAGAGATAGATCAACTAGACAAAATGTCAGCAAAGAAATTACAGAACTGAATCACACCTGTGAACCAATGTACTTAGTGGATATTTACAGAGTATTCTACCCAACTGCATCAGAATACATGTTCTTCTCAGCTGCCCACAGGACATTGTCCAAAACAGGCTATATGTTAAGTCATAAAGCATTCTTAAGTAAATGCAAAGGGAATGAAATTATCCCATGCATAATATCTGACCATAGTGCACTAAAATTGAAAATCAATGGCAAAAACACTGCAAAACCTGCACAAATATGTGGAAATTAAATAACAACTTTCTAAACAACCAGTGGGTTATACATGAAATTAAAGAAGAAATAAAACAATACCTAAAATATAATGAAAATGCAGACACAACATACTCTAATCTATGGGATGCAATGAAAGCAGTCCTGAGAAGAACATATATAGCAATAAGTAGCCACATCAAGAAAATGGAACAAACAAAAATAACTTTATGCTACATAGCAAACTCCTAGACAAGGAAGAGCAAGTCAAACCCAAAGCTCATAAAATAGAGAAAATTATAAAGATTAGAGCAGAAATTAATGCAATTAAAACAAATAAAAACCAAAGAATTAACAAATAAAAGAACTGGTATTTGAGAGGATAAACAAAATTGATAAACCTCTAGCTAACTTTATTAAGAAAGAGAAAGAAAAAAAAAACCCAAACACATGCAATAAGGACTGAAATCTGTCCTGTGGGACAGATCCCACAGAAATTCAAAAGATCATGAACACCTAATTTGAAAATCTCTACTCACATAGAGAGGAAAACACAGAGGAAATAGACAGATTTCTAGAAACATATGAACTACAAAAGCTCAATCATGGAGATATAATAATTTTGAATAACCCAATATCAGCTACTGAAATAAAAAATGTGATTAAAAACTTACCAACAAAGAAAAGCCCAGGTCCTGATGGATTCATGGCTGAATTCTATAAGAAATTTAGAGAGGATTTAATGCGAACACCCCTTATCCTCTTCAATGAAACTGAAAGAAAATCAGTCCTTCCTAAATCATTCCTGGAGGCAAGTATTACCCTGATACCAAAACCAGAGAAAGACCCAATGAAAATGAGAACTATGGACCAATCTCACTAATGAACATTGATTCAAAGATTCTCAATAAAATACTGGCAAATAGAATGCAGCAAATCATCAAGATTATACATCATGATCAAGAGGGATTTATTCCAGGAAAATAGGGATGCTTTAACATATGCAAATCAATAAATGTAATACAACACATGAACAGAGCCAAAAATAAAAATCACATGATCATCTGAATAGATGCAGAAAAAGCTTTTGGTAAAGTCCAACACCCTTTCTTGATAAAAACACTTCAGAACCTCGGAATAGATGGTATGTACCTCAATCTCATAAAGGCCATTGATGAGAATCCAAGAGCCAACATTATCCTACATGGACAAAAACTTAAAGCCTTCATTCTAAAATCAGAAACAAGACAAGCATGTCCACTATTATCACTCTTTTCAGTATGGTTCTAGAAATATTATCTAGAGATATCATAAAAGAGGGAGAAATAAAAGGAATGAAAATAGGAAAAGAAGAAGTTAAATTATCATTATTTGTAGATGACATGATCCTCTACATAGAAGACCCCCAAAACTCCATTACAACACTGCTAGAGATAATAAACGAATTTAGCAGTGTATCTGGATGCAAAGTCAACACTGAAACATCAATATTCCTGAACACACACACACAAAAAAACTCACTGAGAGAGAATTTATGGAAATATGACCCTTCAAAATAGCATATAAAAAATGAGATCCTTAGGAATCAACCTACGCAAGAATGTAAAAAAATCTATGTGCTGAAAATTATACTACTCTTATACAGGAGATTGAAGAAAATATTTGAAAATGGAACGATATCCTTGCTCTTGGTTAGGAAGAACTAACATTGTGAAAATGGCTGTACTACCAAAACTGTTATAAAGAACCAACGCAATCTTCTACTATACTATTATCATCGGTTCCATCATGTTGTGTCTTATTGGGATTTTAATATATGTGATACTATAAACAAATCTTTTTATTGAAAATGAGATATTATAGTAGCCATTGATCATTATTATTTGGTTCAGAATGTCCTGTAATTCTGTCATTCTCTTGAACCATTTCATACTATTGTGTTACATTTGATATTATTGTATTTGAAACTATGCTCAACTACAGCAGAGAAAAATATATTTTGATAGCTACTGTTAATGTCCGATTGTCTTATTGTAAAGTGTTGTGTTGCTTATGTTGTTCTGTTCTGATCCGCTTTGTTCTGCCCTCTTTTGTTTTATTCTCTTTTAAAAAAAGATTTTGACAAAAAAAGATTCAATGCAATCCCAATCAAAATACCATCAACATATCTTACAGATCTAGAAAAAATATTCATAAAATTCATCTGGAAACAAAAGAAACCTAGAGTAGCAAGGGAAATTCTGGACAACAAAGGCAAGACAGGAGACATTTCAATCCCTGATTTGAAACTATACTACAAAGCCATAGTCATAAAAACAGCATGGTACTGGCAAAGAAATAGACCTGAGGATCAATGGAACAGATTAGAAGATGTAAACACTACTACAAAGACACTCAGCCACCTTATATTTGACAAGGGGGCTAAACATTTTCACTGGAAAAAATAGAGCCTCTTTAATAAATGGTGTTGGAAAATTTGGCTTTCCACATGCCAAAGACTGAAAGTAGGCCAAGCCTGTCACTATAAACTAAACTAAAGTCAAAATGAATCAAGGATCTAAATATTAAAACAGAAACACTAAATCTACTTGAAGACAAGGTAGGCAAAAACTTTGGAGACACATGGTTAGTGAGAGCATTCATGAATAAAACACAAACCACATGGGAAATACTTGAAAGACTCAACAACTGGCATCTCATATTACTAAATGTTCTTGCATGTCAAAAAAATCTCCAACAAAGTGAAAAGAAAACACACAGAATGGGAAAGACTCTTAGCCAACAGTCCCTTAAAGGACTTATATCTAGAACATATAAAGAACTGAAAATTATCAAGCCCCCAAAATTCAAAGACCCTCTCCAAAAATGGGCATCGGAGATGAACACAGATATCTCAGATGAAGTTATACAAATGGCAAATAAACGCATGAAGAAATGTCCACCATCACTGGTCATTCAAGAAATGTAAATTAAAACAGCATGGGGATTTCATCTCACCCTGAAAATAATGGCCACATCAAGAAAACAACTGATAACAAAGATTGGCAAGGATGCAGTGAAAAAGGAACACTTCTTCACTGTTGGTGGGAGTGCAGACTGGTGAAGCCACTGTGGAAATCAGTATGGAGATTCTTCAGAAAACTAGGATTGGAAATTCAATTTAATCCAGCTATTCTCCTCTTGTGTATTTTCCCAGAACAATTGAAAAGTTCACATCACAGAGATATATGTGCACCTATGTTCATAGCAGCAAAATTTGTGATAGCTAAATCTTGAAGACAACCAAAATGCCTATCAACTGCAGAGTGGATGAAAAAAAAGTGATATTGTATACAATGGACTACTACTCAGCTACAAAAAATGATCCTGCTGCCTTTATAGGCAAATGGAGGCAACTTGAAAATATTCTCATTAATGAAATAAACAAGACCCACATTGTGTCTCTGTTGTAAAGAGTAAAGAATTATTTCATTAAATTTGAATATGACCAAGAGCAAGAGAAATATGTACTGGTGATGAAAATGCACTAGATTCTATGAAAATCAGAAGTCAAAATAATAAAATTCTGACAATAAAATATTCACGACATAAGTCCCTTTCCCCCTTCCTGATTATAATGTCTTCTCTTTCCCCATCTTCTCATCTTCTGTCTGGCTGATAAGGAAACTTGGGGTTCCATATTAGTCACTAAAATCAGCCAGAGAGTTTCCTTCCCCTCAAATCCCTTTTTCCCAAACAAGCAACATTCAAATGTTTTTATGTCAGTTAACTACAAGGTGATGGGACAGGATCTGGACATATTTTCAGGACAAATTTTCATATTTCATCTACTACACAGATTCATTGGGGTTGAGCAGTGGAAATGTTATTTACCACTTGACTCAAAGCAGCAATGTCATTTCCTCTTCATTGCAGTATGTTCAGATTTTGCTGCTATTACCAGGTGACCTGTGAGGGAAAATGTCCTAGGAAGAGGTCACCTCATAAAGGACTGACTAATGGAACCCCTACTGTGTTTTGATACGCTTTCTTCTCCTGTGTTCTACAAAAGAATTACTTTATTTATAGAATGTAAAAATGCAAAAATATTTCTGAGCTAGGGCAGAAATAAGCTCATTAATGACTTTCAACTATCTTACAATCATCTCAAATCACTGATACCATCCAATTTATGCAATTTTATAGATGAGGACACTGACTTTGGTTGCAGATATTATTACCACAGAAGTATAGTGTCAGCCACTAAAAACTCTAAGTAATTGTTTCACAAGCTATAAGTACCTCCACCCTTTATCACAGTGGGACTAACTCCAGGCAATAATTCATATGGGTACAATCACATACTGAATTGGGAATATACAGTAGGTATCATTATAGATTTATTTCAATATGGTCCTGGCCTTGCATACTAGTTCCAACTTGCCTTTTTCTCAGCGATTGCTACAAAAAATTTGCAAAAACTAAAAACCTTTCTTCAGGTTGTAATTCTGTGATTAATTTTGGACAATGGCAATTATGTCTAGCATACAGCTAGACATAAAAAATGGCAAAGTTTCAAGTCACGCATAATGTGAATCTTTTTGGGTCATCAGAAAACCTGCCATTGTGAATTGGTCTAGAAATCCAAATTAAGGCAAAGGAAATATCATAGAGGAGAAGTTTTCCAAGAGATGAGTCTCCTTAATCCTTCCTTCATGTCCTTATTCCTCATGCTATATATAAAAGGGTTTAGCATTTTCAGAAGCATAGAATACATCACTGAAGCCACTGCAGTCTTCCTGGGTGAGTCTGTCACTGCACAGCTAATATACACCCCAAAATCTGCCCCATTAAAAAAAAAACAGACAACAGGCAAGTGAGACCCACATATAGAAAAGGATTTATACTTTCATTTTGATGCTGATATCTTCAAAACAGAGGCTGCAATGTGAACATAAGAGTAAAGAATTTCAGAGAGGGGAAAACCAGCACATATGCAACATGAAACATATATCAGGATGTCATCGATAATGGGGTCAGAACAGACAAGCTCGATGAGTTAGTTCAGAGGAAGAGAAGGATTTACAGGTGTGTGCAAGACAGCCTCAGCACCACCAGAGTGTGCAGCAGAGTCTGCCATGCTCATTAACAAGGACACTAGAACAAGTAAAACACAGAAGTGGGGGTTCATGATGACTATGTACCTTAGTGGCTGACAAATGGCAGCATACCAGTCATAGGCCATTACTGTGAGGATAAACTTTTCCAAGAATCCAAAAATTATGACAAAAACAGTATTAGTGAGGCAGCCTGTGTAAGTAATGCACTGACTCTGTGTGTTTGCATGTCCCTTAACATCTTTGGGATAGTGCTTGTGCTGAAACAGATGTCATTAAAAGAATGGAGAGGAAGAAGTACATGGGAGTGTACAGGTGAATCTCCCAGGTGACAAGCAAGATGATGAGCAGGTTTCCCATGATGGTGACCAAGTACATAGCTAGGAAGAGGCTGAAGATATGGGGCTGGAGTTCTGGATTATCTGTCAGTGCACAGACATTAAATTCTGAGACAGCTGTTTGATTTATAACCTGCATGTTGTTGATGAGCCTGACAGAAATTACAGGTAAGCAGACAGTAATTGTATGGAGAAGCAGCAGCCACATTTGAAAAGTTATTACAGGATCAATCTTGTGGAAACCATGAACTTTGCGATTGTAACATTCAGAACTGTGAGAAAGTGAATTTCTGTTGCTAAGCTTCCCCAAATACACTTCTTTTTTATGGCTGACCTAGCAACTCACACCCAAAGCAAACATTTTCAGGAACAGCAAAATCAGAATTAAGTTTAAAGTAAGAATGTTTTAGTCGTGCCATCGTATTGGAAATGGTGCACATCTGTGCTGAGATGGAAATAAGCCCTCTCATGGTAGAGTATATGAGACCAGAAAGAAGAGAGAGTGCTGAAAGTGTACTTGTGTGAATATATTTGTGACTATGTCCAAAAGATGTTAGAGTAGAAGCACAAGTGTCTTTTCTCTCTCCAACTTACCCGTGTTTTCTCATGGTTGTTTTCTGGGGTGGAGTTCCATGAACACAACTGTCCTCATTTCAAAATCACTAGCAATGAAAATTGTGTTACATTGTTGACTTCAAGAAAAATAATGATGGCCCTGAAGCAAGGCCAGCAGGTTGCTTGTAGCTGCTGGTTTCAAACAGGAGCCTAAAGAGAATTCTTTCTGTGGTCTGTTGGCCATTCCAGAACTTTGGAAATGGAATGTTCAATTCATCAGAAAGAAACAGCAGGTGAGTATAGCAGACTTTGGGGGGCCTTCAGGGGAGAGACCCTGGCATGTTGGGACCTGCACAGTGTGGTTGACTCAGGGTGCCAGGAGAACAAGGAGCTACTTTCCTCTCTGGGGAGCTGCTGAGAGTGTGGTGGACTTTTGGTGGCCTGAAGGAGAGAGAACCTGACACATCAGGACTGCACAGTGTGGCTGGCTCAGGGTGCTGCAGAACAAGGAACTCCTTCCCTCTCTGGGGGGGCAGCTGAGAGTGTGGCAGACTTTTGGTGGCCTGAAGGAGAGAGACCATGACACATTGGGACCTGCACGGTACAGTTTACTCAGGGTGCTGGGAGAACAAGGAACTCCTCCCCTCTCTGGGGGGTGGCTGTGATCCGGTCTGGGTGTGGGCCGAGAGTCAGACATCTCACTTCATCCTGTCACCTGCCCTGTGTCCCCCCTCCCCCTCCCCATGCTTAGCAAGAGGGATCCATTGAACTACACATCTTGTGAAAAGATTGATATGTTATTTAGTATGAGCTCCCCATATGCAAAGATATGGACAACCATTTGGAAGAAAACAAGAGACAGTATGACAGATAGTGAGGATCTCTGGTTGTCTGGCTTTGAAATTTGTGCTTTCTTGTGTCCCATTCTGTTCTGTTTTGCTGTGTTTAATTTTACCCCCTTTTAAAATAAAAAAAGGAAAAAAAAATAATGTTCACTACTCACCTGCATACTGAAGATGGAAGATCTATCCTCATGTAATGCAGATAGATAGATTATATAAGAGACTCCTGATCAGGAAGAATCATATGTGAGCAAAGGTATAGTTTTTTCCTTGACAGAGTAGGGGCTGTCTATTGAGGTTGTTATATACAGAATTGTATAGTTTTTCAATCTATGGGACCTAAATATCTATAGCTGCTCACTAGGCCACCAATTTTGCTGTCATTCTGATCCCAGGGGTGCATAAACTTGGAGACTAAGAAGATACAAATCAGAAATCTATGATAGTTCATTTTCTGATACCCAGATATATAATAATTTTTATGTCCATCATTTCTGTTTATCTTCTTCATTTCACAAGGCATACACAATTAAAACAAGTATTTTCTAACAAATTGCAACTTTACAATTTACCTATAAGCAAAAGCAACACTATTTCATGGCATCAGGAAGACTGATAAAATTTTACCTAAGAAAATATATCCTACTTATGTGACAATAAACAATATAATTATAAGTATTAATTATTAGTTAAGATTTTATAAAATTCCAATACCAAGATGTCTCACCTTTATCCTCATCACTTCTGAACTTCAGCTTTTGTCTGTATTTTGTACACAAGATTCTAAACTATCATCTCTGACCATGGATGATACAGTATATATATGCAAAGCTGTTATTCTTTGGTGAAACATTTATAATGTCTCCTCAACTTCCACCACAATAGATTTTTATTCTAGTAGTGGACTGTTCAATGAAATTATGTTTCTTTAAGGTTAAGTTGCAGTTTAATTGCTCACAAAATTAATAAAACAGAAGATATTTTGTGAGACTTGAGTTGTATTAAATTGGTTTAGATGATGCCTTCTGGCAGCATAGATTTATACAATTTTATATTTAAAGATACTGATATTTTTATATGCTTATGAGCCTCTCATTCATGTTAAATTTCTCCATTCACTTTTATTCTTCTCTCAATTTCAAGATACAGTGTTTGAAAACACTTTTGCAAGAGATGCCACTGAATGTCTTGCTTTTCCTTTTTAACCTAATTCATTTTTAATGTGTATTAATTGAATTTGTTAATTTTAGTGTAGAATTTCAATACATATATATAGCATCCAATATTCAAATCCAATCTCTATCCACACTTCCTTTCCTGTTGTTTCTTGTAGTAATCCACATGCTACACTCAGAACAACATTTTCCTTACACTCTGAAAAAAATACTTATAGCCTTGAGTATTATTAAATATGTTTTGGCCAAATTCATACAGTATTTTGAGAAGTATTCCTTCACAGTGTTGACCTGTTGCTTAATTGGACTATTTGGATATTTGCTACATTTTTGAAATTCTACCTATAATCTTCAAATGAACCTTCAGTCAAATGGAAAAGTTCACAAGTATAGTCTACTCTTGGTGGGCTGTCTCTTTACTTAGACAACAATTTCATTTGGTGTGCAGAAGCATTTTAGTTACTAAAATCTTGTGACTGTATTTTTGCTTTTGTTTCCTGGGTTTTTGGACACATATACAGACAATCATTAATAGAGGAACAATTTTGAACGATTTCTCACATGGTATCTCATCCTACAGATGGGTAGTTCTAGTACCTCAGCATCACATCTAGGCATTCAATCCATTCTGAGATAATTCATTAGTAGAATGAAAGGTATGGGTTTAGTTTCTAAATTGTGCAAATAGCTATCCCGTTTTCTCAGCACCATTTATTAAAGACTGTGTTCTTTTTGTGATGCATAACCTTACCACATTTTCAAGGGATCAGTTGACTGTAGTTGTGCAGTTTTATTTCTGGGATCTTTATTCTGTTTTGCTATTCCTTCTGTTTGTTTTATATAATGCTATGAAGACTGTTACTGGTGTTCTGAGTTTGTGTTATGTATGTAACCCTTAACCCTATGTTAGTTTTGGAAGTATGGCCATGTTATTTTTTTCAATTCCATCCCATCCCATCCCATTCCATCCCTTTGATCACTCTCCCTCTCCTCATATACCAAGATTTATTTCCATTTTATTCTGCTTTTATCATTTTCCCCTTCCCTTCCCTTTTCCCTCATCCTAATACCACTTGTTTGAACCATTTTTCCTATTTCACTATACTTATATACTTTGATCCTTACTCATTTGGTTTCTCACAACAAAAAAACAATGTGAAATTTATACATGTGTGTCTGGTTTATTTCACCTACAGGTCTCATGGTGCAACCAGTTACCTAGGAATGGCTCAACTTAACTCAGTGGCTCAGTGTCTCAATGGCTCACTAGTACTCCACTGTATAAAAAGCCTCATCATTTTTTATCCATTCTTTGGTTTATGGACATTTGGGTTGTTTCCAAGATTTAACTGTTACAAATTTTTCTGCTATAAACATGGGTGTCACGTAAAACTGCAGTACATTTTTAATTCTTCTAGGGAGATATACAGCAGTGAGATTGCTGGAGAAAATGGGATCTCCAATTCTAGATTTTTGAGGAATATCTACACTGATTTCTACAGTAGTTGCACCACTCTGCAATCACACAAACAGTGAGAAAGGGTTTCTTTTTCCACAAAGTTCCTAGAGCATTTAATAATGGTTGACTTCTTTATAAAAGTCATTCTTTCTGGGGTGAGGTAGAATCTTAGTACTGTTTTAATCTGCATCTTTCAAATGACCAGTGATGTTGAATGATTTTTCATGTATTTATTTGTGATTTGTATTTATTCCTCTGAGGAGTGCATTTTTATCTCAGATGCCAATTTTTGAATCAGGTCTTTGAATTTGGGAGGCCTGATTTTTTTTCAATTCTTTGTAAATCCTAGATAGAAGTCTTTTATCTGAGGGAGAGTTGACCAACATTTTTTATTCTTCTATGGGTTACCTTTTCACTTTTCTGGTTTTTTCTTTTGATAAAATTAAAAAACTTTTCTTTTGATAAAATTAGAAAACTTTTTAATACAATGAGCGAATCTCAGTGATTTTAGTTTGCATCTTTCCTTTTTCTGTTATCAGATATTTCATATCTTCTTGTTTCTGCTTTGATTATTAATTCTAGAAGTCTTGGTGGAATGTTTAAGTTTGCTATGTATAAATTTTTGCCTTTTGCAATTAAAGACAAATGGCCTCTTTGTTTCCTATACATATACCCTTTATTTGTCTATCTTGGATGATTGCTCTTCCTAATGTTTAGATAACTGTGTTGTGCAGGAGTGGTGATAGAAAATTTCTTATCTTGTCACTTATTTTAAAGGAAAAGCTTTTGTTTTTTCACCACTTGAGATAATACTGGAATTTTGTCTGTCATAAACATCAGAGTAATACATTTTGCATTCATACAATGAGTATTACTATCACATTTTACATCTACTCATCTGTTGATGAACATATAAACTGCTTCCAAGGATTAAGTATTATGGATTGTGCTGCTATGAACATGCAATTGGATATTTCACTGTAACATGTATCTAACTCTTTTGAGAGTATATCTAGAAATAAAGTAGCTGAAATGAACATAATTTCTTATTTTTGTCTTTAAAGGAAATTTCATAATGACATCTATAATGATGGCACTAGAATATGCACACTGACTATGTAGAAAATTTCTTTTTGAAGTCTTGGATCATTGACTGTGATCTCATTTGTTGAGCCTTTTTATTATTTTGTACAACTGGTGTTCTATTCGTTAAATCCATGCCTACTCATACATCTTTAAATTTTGTGCCCATTTTATCTTTCTGCAAATTGTTATCCTTCAAAATTGGTTTAGTTTGCTTTGCAATGTTATATATGTTTCTATATTCAATTTTCTGCACCAGGGTAGTGCATCTTTCTGCCACCATTTCCTAGGGCATTTGGGGGGATTTTTGTAGTGCTAGCTTTACAGGTATGAATTTCTTTATTTCCTCTTTGTCATGAAAATACTTTATCTCTCCATCTATTTGGAATATTTTACAGAATGCATAAGCCAGGTTTTGAAATTCTCATCTTTTAGGCCTTGAAGAATTTCATTCCAAATACTTGTGTCTCTTAAAGTTTATGCTGGTGTTAATGTCTGGTGATCTGAGGAACTCTTGAAGATCACTATGTAAAATAACAACCCTAGTTATGCACCTACCACCTTGTTTTGAAGGCCTATATGGTCAGTGTTTTGGGCTCTTTGCTATTGTTATTTATTTTCTTTTCTGTTTTGTGTTTTTATAGTAATTTGTTTTGTTTTGTTTTCCCCTCTAATACAGAAAGGATATGTATACATGTAGAAGTTTATACATGTGTAGAACTCTCCTAAACAATTTATGAGAATCGATTATAAAATGCATGATGAAATGAACAGCTACTTTGAAGAAAAAGGGATGCTATAGTATCCATTGCTGATTCCATATTGTCATGCTGTGAAATCCAGTAATGCTATTATTGTTTATTTAGAGTGATTTTAGTCTGTTTTGTATTGTTTAATTTCAACACACATGAAAGTGTGAACAGTTATTTTGAAGAGAACGAGAGATATTATGCCAGCCATTGTTGATTTTCCTATTGTAATGCTATTATTCTTTGTTTGGAGCTATTCTAGTCAGTTTTGTATTATTTTATTTCAACATACATGAAGGTATGAGCAGTTATTTTGAAGAGAATGAGAGACATTATGGCCGCCATTGTTGATTTTCCTATTGTGTGGTTTTGAAGACCTGTAATACCTTCATCACTCTGTTCTGATCAGTTTGACACTATTTTGTTTTTTTATATATTCATTATGTGTGAAGAAATGGACAACTATTTAGAAGAAAACAAGAGATATTATGGTAACCAGTGATGATCTCCTGTTGTCTTGCTTTGAAATCTGTGTCAATCACATTGTTTTCTTCTTTTTATTTAGATATAGAGTTTTGAGATAATTGCATGATATTTGAAGTTGATCAATAAAAAATTTTCATTGAATAAGAAAAAGCATGGTTTAATGTGAAAATGTTAATATCCTCAAATAAGAAAATTGTCTGATGATTTACAGAATAGCAATGTTAAGAAAAGTTAAGTCCATTGCTTTTCATGGACTCTAAATTTTTTCTAAACTATTAATTCATGGTTTTTGTTGTTCTCATTAGATCAGCTAGTTTTTTACTAGCATATTCTGCAAACTCTTTGATCAATTTATTTTTTACATCCATTAATTTTATGAAAGTTTCCTACATTACAAATTTAATAACCACATTCTTTTCCACTTGATTTTAATGAGGACATTGCTTTTAGTCTAGCTCTGTGATTTTTCAAAACTTGTTTACGTTGTTTCAAGGACATCTGAATACAATTACTTTGCTCAGGTACCATGGAATCAGCAGAGGTTGTACTTTTGGTTATTTTTTGGGACACTCTTTAAGTGTTATAAGATGGAAAATATGTGTAGGGTTGGTGTTTATAAACAAAGATTTAATTGTATTTTATGTTATCTTGATAAAATTTTCCAGTAAGATCATTGCATATTAGTATTAATCCCACTGTAAGAAAAGCAGGAGACATTCATTTATTTTGTGAACCAATTAATATGACCATTTCCTGGTAAAACACTTTTATGTGAGGCAATAAAAGTGTGCACCATATTGTGGGACATCATCAACAAAATTGGCTTACTTAAGTGATATAAAAGTTTCAGATGATCGTGCAATATTTGACCTTGATGAATTAAAAATTTTCATTGAATGAGTAAAAGCACAGTTTAGTATGAAAATGTTAATATCCTGAAATAAGAAAATTAACTGATGACTGAAAGAAAAGCAATGTTAAGAAAAGGCCATAATAACCAGGTTTCAGTGAAGCTCTAGTCCTCAACATCTTTGACTGTCAAGTAATAATAATGATCAATAATGCTCATTCTTGCCTAAGTTTATTACTGTAAATATTTCTTTATTTATGAGAACTGGAGGTATCTTCCTTGATGAAGTTCAAAATCACAAATATCTTAAATACATATCCAATTAGCTATACAATTGAGTTGTGTGATTAAATAAGTAATGAAGCTGAGTAAGAGAGATGTGGATATGACCTGTGAAGAATACAGATGTCTGGGAGAAGTCACAATAATTAACTAAACATGTATAGAAGTTCAGTTCACTGGCTACATAAAGGATGAAACACACATGGATTTAACTATGTAATCATGCCAAAGTTCCTCACCAGATTTATCACACACTTTGTTATACTTCCCCACATTGAATGGAAATACTTTGGCATTGCTTTTCCTAAAAACAATTGATGAATAATTGCTAAAACTGAGCCCCCAATTCATATTTTCTTCTAAGAAGTTACAGAAACACAATAGAATTTAAATCAAAATCATTTTAAACATCACTGAATTGGATTAATTAAACAGATGTTGAAGTACAAGTTCAAATATACTTAGGCATCATACCACATAGTTATCTTGGAAGAACTTGATACAACAGTCAGACTTGCAGTCTCAGTGTCTTATTTTATGTCAGGGGCCCCTAAGCTTCATGAACTATGGACTGGGCCAAAATTAGCATTTGTGATTGATTAATTTTCTAGTGCTTGTATTGGTATTGTGAGTGTTGCACCCATTCAGGGGTGGAGCAAGGATATGATGTATTGGCAGGAAGAAGGTCTCTCTCTCTCTCTGTGTGTGTTTGTGTGTGTGTGTGTGTGTGTGTGTGTGTGTGTGTGTGTGTCTGTCTGTCTCTCTAGCTCTCTCTTTCTGGCTTCTGCCTTGCTGTTTGCAGTGGACATGAACTGCTGCCCCACCATGCCACCCTGCCTTGGAGTCAACTGTTTATGGACTGAAACCTACAAGAACTGTAAGAAATAAACCTTTCCTTCTTTCATTTTTAGTGTTGGGTATTTTGTCCCAGAAATGAGTAAAAAGTAACTAAGACATTCAGCTATATTATTTCCACTTCAACACAGTCTAGTCTACAAACCCAGGCTCAAAAACAAAGACAAGAACATAAAAGGCTTCCCAGTAATAAGATGCTTCAGAGCTTTCTTCATTTCCATGTTCCTCAAACTATACATGAAGGTGTTCATCATCTGATGGATCACAATGTACATTACTGAATCCACTGCATTCCTAATGGAAAAGTCAGTGACTGCAGCACTCAAGTACACACCAAAACCCATCACATAGTATAAGAAAACAACTGTGAGGTGAGACCCGCAGTTGGAAAATACCTTGTATCTTTCACCCGCTGATGGAATTTTCAAAATAGAGGAGACAATTTTAGTGTAAGAGAAAATAATTCCAGACATTGGGACAGCAAAAAATGTGTCTCCTGCTGAATATATCAGAAGGGTATTGATGAAGGTGTCAGAACAAGTGAACTTTATTACCTGAACAAGTTCACAGAAGAAGTTCAGGATTTCCAGGTCTGTGCCAAATGCCAGCTGCAACACATCAGGGTATGAAGCAGGGCATGCATGATGCTAAAGAGCAGGGGGAGGAGAACCAGCAGGACACAGAGGGAGTGGGTCAGGATGATTCTGTATCTCAGAGAGTAACAAATAGCCACATACTGATCATAAGTCATAATGCCAAGGAGACAATTTTATAAACCAAAACAGGCCTGGGAGAGGCATCCTGTGTAAGTGATGCTACAGTCCTGTACTTGCATGTTCATGAGCATCTTTAGGATCATGGTTGTGCTTACACAGATATCAGTGAAAGACAGGTTGGACAGGAAGAAGTACATGGGGGTGGAGGTGGAAGTCAGAGCTCACAGCCAGGATGATAAGCAGGTTCCCCAGGAGGGTGAACAATTACATAGAAAAGAACATAATGAAGATGAGGGCCTCATGTTTTTGGTCATCTGCCAGTCCCAGTAGAAGAAATTCTGAAACTGCTATCTGGTTTTTGCATTTCATGTTGTTGCTGAATCTGTGGGAAAATATAAGGTGAAAATAATAAAATAAAATAAAATAAAATAAAATAAAATAAATAAAAATTGTCTGGGTTAACAGCAATATCTCTTGCAGGTGAAAGAAATGGCAATGCTTAGTACCACAAGTGGTGTGTGTTAACACAATATCAAAATGAAAACCAGCATCATATGTTTGACATTTATTCTGCATGAATTTAATATTTCTAAAGCATTTATCAGTGCCCTAAAGTAAAGAAAAATTTCTGATCCACATGGTAAAGACGTGGATATTCTGATTTTTTTTCCCCTGATCCCTTTGTTCCACAATTTATCTTCTTCTCTAACTCACACATTCCTTATTGAACACCCACAATTTTTCACATTTGAAGTAAGACTTTGGATGGAGAAGAAATATAAGACATGAGGTTTTTTTGGCTTTGGATTTTTTTTTTTTTTAGTACCAGAAATTGAACTCTGGATGTTGTGTTTTCCAGGCAGGCACTGGCCTACTGAGCTGTAATTCCAGCCCAAAACAAGATTTTTTTGGGGGGGGAAATAATTCATGTCTGATAACAAAAAGGAATATGAGAGTGAATGTGTCAAACCTAACTTCCTTTTTCTTTTTTGAATGGGCTTTCGGATGTGAATATATAGAAGGTAAATGATGAAGCTCTGTGAGTGCAGCATCTTCCCTCCTTGAAGTAGTCAGAACTGTATGAATTGTCCTAGACATCTCTCCTGGTAGGAACTGAAGGCATATCTTTCCCATGTTAAGCTCCTTGCAGACAAATGGCACCATGCTGTACAAATAATGGCTTCACAACTTCAAACCACCAGAAAAGTTCTGCCATGAACACCAAATAATTACTCTTCACAGATGAAGGAGCACAGAGCATATCTTTCAGAGTGAAATGGCAACAATGGCTCAAGTATTCTTGGCAAAATTCTCGAATCATCTGCAGATTACACAGGCTATCAGCCAATGACAAACAAATATCCTTTAGTATGACAACACAAGGGCGGTAAAAATCAATAAGGGCAGCTAATACACAGCCATCTGCACCACACTTCAACAAGTTTTCTACCCGTAGAATGCAAGGTAGCTACTTAAGCAACGTTTGCTTCTTCTTATAAGGAGCTGGTTGACCACCTGGAGCTTCAACTGTGTGATATTCCTTCAATTTTTGCTCTTGTTCCATTATTTCTTTCAAGTGTTCACTTACCTTATTTATCCAGTACACAACAACTTCTTCATATCATATGGTAGAGTTGTGGCTTGAAAAAAATTTGAATAGTGTTGAGCACATACAATTATTTTTTTTATACCCTTACCTTTTCTACAGTATAAGCCATCACTAGGGTATCTATCATGGCCAAAGGTGTATTCAACTTTATGGGCTCCCCGTGGAGATCTCATTGAATTACCAATTTATTCTGCTCAGTAATATAAAGACCTTTCCATGATAAAGCCTAGATGACAGCATCATAACCCAAAAGAGTTTTGATGGCATCGATTTTGAGAATGAGGCTCTCAGCTTGACAGGACAGCTCTGCCCCTAGAAGCAAATTAAGGATAGGAGGTTTGATGCATTGTTCCTGATCATACTGACCATACTGAAAAATGGTTCTCAAGGTTCCTCTGGCACATTTTCTGTCCCAAAGGCTTTGGTCACATGCCAGGTGAGACTGCAGGTGATTTGGAGAAATCATAGTGGTCAAAGAAGGGCTTGATGGCTGGCACAATGGAGGTCTCCCTTGGGATATAGAGGCTCTAACCATATGCTGTAGTCTTTCCATGGGAAAGGCCAACGAGGAAGAGCTTCCAACAGCAGGGCCAGCCAAGGTCTGCTGCCTCCTGAGGGATCTGCTCTCCCAGAGCACAGGAAAAAGCTCTTCCTCCCTGTGAATGGCAAAGACAGTAGCCTGGGAGAGGCTGCATATCTCTAACTCTCAGTCCTTAATTTCCAAAGCAGCAGTTCCTAACCTTCTTGGACACTGAGGGCTTGTCTCATGAAAGAAAATTTGGCTTCAGACTGCAAGGAGGGCAGTTTGGAATGATTGAAGCACATCACTTTCATTATATATTATTACTTTGTAATGTATAGTGAAATAAATATACAACCCAACATAATTCAGAATCAGGAAATTAAAGTAAGGGCCAGGATTTGTGTAGACTAAGGTAAAGGTAAGGGTATGATTTAAAGCCACCAAATGCAGGTTATTTTTTACATGCCACTCCCTTGGAAACAGAAGCATGGTATTTTTGCAATTAATTCTAGGAGAAACAAGATAAGAATGTAGAGCAAGGTAAAGCAGTCTGTCCCATCCACTGTCCCATTATTCCCCAGGAGAGAAGTCCCATGGGAACTTCTTTATTTAATGAGTTACAAAACATGTAACTATATACAATTAAAAAGAAAGCAAACTGAGAGTTAAATGCAAGGGAAAATGAAATACAGAGTCTCCTATGAAAAGAGAAATAAAAACAAAGATGATTTATTATTTTCTAAGATAGACACTTACAACACAGTAAATACTCTGATATTCAGGTATCCTAATAGAAAAGTCCCTTTTAAGCACTGATTTTTCTCTCCTGAGGAAGAAAGAAACATATTCAACAGCAATGGTAATTTGATGTAAAAAGAGAATTCTGAGCTCCAATATTAGTCCATACTTCAGCAGCTTTTAGGATGGGGTAAAATCTTCAACTTGATATTGTACATTTGTTTAATGGTAACTACTAAATGGATGCTTTAATTAGCCTAAGCCTGCTGAACTTTTAGCAGTGTAAAATTCTCTACCATACACCGTATATATGTTAAATATATGATTTTTATTCTTTAATTATATCTAAAAAATTGTGAGAACCAAAATCCTCAGAGATGTTTCAAGGATGAGAAACAAATAATGTAAAATTAGCAAGCACAGTTATAGGTAGGAGGGAATCTTCAAGTGACTTTTCCAGTCTTTTATATATGTGCATAGGTGTGTACAAATATGTTTATGTCCATGAGAAAAGCACAAGTCACATTTATCACATCAAAAATAAGTGACGGTTAGGCAATTGAGGAAACACAAAAGGGAAATACAAATATTTAGCACAGGCAATGCTAATATCAGTTAACAATATACATGATCAAAACAACTTTGGGAAATCAGCTTATCTAGAAAAGTAAAGGAAAAATTATCAGTGATACCATTATTCACTTGGCATCAACATATGACAAAACACATAGCAATAAAAATGAATTAAATTTTTAAAAAATGAGATGCATGATTTTCAAAGGTTATGAATAATGTAAGAAAATATAGGAAAAATTGAAAACAACAAATAGGTAGGTGTGTGAATTTTCTTTATGTTTCACCTGGGCATGATAGAAACTGCAAAAAATCTGGAAGGACTTCTACCACAAAGTCAGCAACAAATATGTCAAATTGTTCACCATATATTCTTTATATATTAGTTATTATGAAAAATAATAAGAGTATACAGGAAACTTTTCTATATGTTCTTTAGCAAGTTTAATTTTTTACTTCAATGAGAGAGATATTACACTAAAGTGACACGCAGTATTCCTTTTAATTTTCATTTTATTTAGCATTATTCTTCCAAACATCAACTTCATGTTGGTGTATTTTTCACTAAATTTTATTTTAAAGAGAATCAAACAAAAGAGGTCAGAACAGGGCAGATCAAAACAGAACAGCATAGGCAACAGAGTACTTTACATTAAAATAACCAGACATTAACAGTAGCTATCACAATATCTTTTTCTCTGCTATAGTTGAGCATAGTTTCAAATATAATAATATCAAATATAATATAATAGTATAAAACCATTCAAAGAGTGAAAGAATTAAAGGTCATTCTGAACCAAATAACAGAAAATGATGAATGGGAACTATGATATCTCATTTTCAATAAAAAATTTGTTTATACCATCACACATATTCAAATCTCAATAAGACACAATGTGATAGATAGAAACAATGGCAGTAGAAGAATACAGCATGGTAGGACTTCTAAGAAGGATGATATTAAATGAGCAATAGCTGTCATAATGTTTTGTTTTCTTCAAAACAGTTGTTCATACCATCATGCATGATATAGTCAAACAAAACAGAATAAAACCATTCCAACTGATAAATGAAAATATTGAAAGGCTTCAAAGCTATGAGGTGGGGACTCATGCTTACCATAAAATCTTATATACACTTATCAACTCTCAAACTACGGAGACTATACGGTACTTACACATGTGAGTCTGGTTTATTTCACTTATGAGTATGGTCTCAAGTCGTGTCCATTTATTTATAAATATCACAATGTGGTCATTCTTTATAGCTGAGTAGTACTCCATTGTATAACAATGCCACAACTTTTTAAACCATCCCTTAGTTGATGGGCATTTAGGTTGTTTCCAAGATCTGGCTATTACAAATTGTGCTGATATAAACATGAGTGCACATATATCACTGTGGCATGATGTTTTCAGATCTTCTGGGATTATGCCTAGAAGTTGAATAGCTGGGTCAAATGGGACCTCCAAACCCAGATTTTTGAGTAATCTCAAGACTGAGCTCCACAGTGGTTGCACCAGTTTACGCTCCCACCAACAGTACAGAAGACTTCCTTTTTCCCCACTGCATCTCCAACACTTGTTGTTGGTAGTTTTTTCTGTTCTGGCCATTCTTTCTGGGGTGAGATGGAATCTCAGTGTGGTTTTAATTTGCATTTCTCTAATGACTCATGATGATGTACATTTTTTCATATATTTATTTGCCACTCTTATTTGTCATCTGAGAACTGCGTATTCATTTCAGATGCCCATTTTTGGATTGGCTTATTGAATTTCGAGGGTCTGAGTTTTTAAAAATTGTTTATAAGTTCTAGAAAGAAGTCCTTTGTCTGAGTCCATTAAGATTTTTTCCCAATTTGTGGTTTTTCTTTTCACTCTGCTGGAAATCTTTTTTGACATGCAGAAACTCTTTAGTAAGATATGGTCCCAGTATTGATTCTGGGAGGTATTTCCCATACAATTTCATTCTTGTACATGAATTCTCTTCTTACCCCTGTATCTTCGAGGTTTTTACCTACTTTGTCTTCCAACAAATTTAGTGCTTCTGATTTAAGATTTAGATCTTGATCCATTTAGATTTTAGTTTAGTACATGGTGATAGGCATGGGTCTAGTTTTAGTCTTCTGCATATGGATAGCCAATGTTTCCAGCACCATTTGTTGAAGAGACTGTCATTCTTCCAGCAAACATGTTTGGCCCCTTTATCAAAGATAAGGTGGTTGAGTGAGTTTGTGGTTGTGGTTGTATCTTCCAATCTATTCCATTGATACTCTGGTCTGTTTTTATTCCAGTACCATGTTGATTTTATTACTGTGGCTTTGTAGTATAATTTCAGATCAGGGATTGTGATGCCTCCTGCCTTGCCTTTGCTGCTTAGAATTGCCTTTGCTATTCTAGGTCTCTTTTCAAAATGTTTGTTCTTCCTATTCATGAACAGGGAATGTCTTTCCATTTTCTGAGATCCTCTTCGATTTCCTTTTTCAGGGTATTATAATTTTCCTTGTATAACTCTTTTCCTTTTTCATGAGATTAATTCCTAAGCATTTCATTTGTTTGGATGCTAGTGTGAAGGGTGTGGCTTCCCATACCTCTCTTTCAGTATTTTTGTTGTTAGTGTATAGGAATGCTATTGATTTTTAAGTGTTGACTTTGTATCCAGCTACATTGCTAAATTTATTTATTATATCTAGGAGTTTTTCAATGGAGTTTTGGGGGTCTTCTATACAAAATATCATGTCATCTGCAAATAATGAAAATTTAACTTCCTGTTTTCCTATCTTTACTCCTTTTATTTCTGTCTCTTGTCTAATTGCTCTGGCTAGTATTTCCAGTACTATGTTGAATAGGAGTGGTGAAAGGGGGCATCCTTGTCTTGTACCTGATTTTAAGGTGAAGGCTTTCAGTTTTTGGCCATTTAGTATGATGCTGGCTGTAGGTTTGTTGTAGACGACCTTTATCATATTGAGGTAAAGACCATCTATTCCCATTCTCTGAGTATTGGACCTTATCAAAAGCTTTTTCTGCATCTATAGAGATGATCATGTGGTTCCTGCTTTTGGCTCTATTGATATGGTGGATTACATTTATTGATTTACGTATGTTGAACCATCCCTGCATTCCTGGGATGAATCCCACTTGGTCAGGGTAAACAATTTTCTTGATGATTTGCTGCATCCTGTTTGCTAATATTTTATTGAGAATTTTTGCATCTATGTTCATTAGGGAGATTGGCCTATAGTTCTCTTTTTTAGTTGGGTCTTTCTCAGGTTTTGTCACTAGAGTAATATTTGCTTCCAGGAATGACTTAGGAAGAATTGTTTCCCTTTCAATTTCATTGAGGAGTATGAGGAGTGCTGGCATTAAGTTTTCTTTGTATTTCTTTTAGAATTCTGCAGTGAATCCATCTGGGCCTGGACTCTTATTTGTTGGCAAGGTCTTAATTACATTTTCAATTTCATTAGTAGAAATTTAGTTATTCAGCAGTTTTACGTATTCCTGATCCAGTTTTGGTATTTCATATGCATCTAGGAATTTGTGTATTTCTTCAGTGTTATCGAACCTATGAGAGTAGAGGTTTTCAAAATAGGTCTTGATGATCTTTTGTATTTCCACAGAGTCTGTGGTAATTTCAGCTATTTCATTCCTTATTGCATGAATTTGAGTTTTATATTTCCTTTTTTTAATAAGGTTGCCTAAAGGGCTTATCAATTTTATTTATTCTTTCAAAGAACCAACTCTTTGATTCATTGATCCTTTGTACTGTTTTCTTAGTCTCTATTGCATTAATTTCTGCTCTAATCTTTATAATTTCCTCCCTTCTTTTGGCTTTTGTCTTGGCTTGCTCTTCTTTTTGTAGATGTTTGAGTTTTAGCATCAGGTTGTTTATTTGTGTTTGTTCTGTCTTCCTGATGTGGGAACTCAATGCAATAAATTTTCCTCTGAAGACTGCTTTCATTGCATCCCACATATTCCGCTAAGTTGTGTGTATTTTCATTTATTTGAAGATAATGTTTAATTTCTTCTTTAATTTCATCTGTGACCCACAGATTGCTCAAGAATGTATTACTCAGTTTCCATGTGTTTGTGAGGTTTTTACAGTTGCTTTTGTCATTAATTTCTAATTTCATGGCACTATGATCCGATAACATGCATGGAATGATGAACAGTTTCTTAGTCCTCATGTTTAATATTGTTAAGAATAGCAAAAATGACCTAAATAGCAACACAAGTAATACAAACGTTCATCACCCTCCTAGGCTAACCAATGTGTTACTATGTTGTATTGGTTCATGCTTTCTTGCATAAAATAATGAAGTGAAAAACATACACAATTCACCACCATGGTGAGCCCATTTATTCTACTTCCCTCCCAAGGAACTGGTATCATGAACACAGTGATGTCCCCCACGTATGACTTCTAGTTTTACATGTAGTCATTAGTCAGAAGCAGTAGTTATAGCACCTATCAGTTAAAGAATACCAAATTATATTTTGCAAATAATTTGGAAATATCTGATTGTTAATATCAGGAAGGAAGATTTCATAAAACATTTATTAGAAAATAAAATTACCAAAGACACCAATTATAAATGTTACACATGTAGGGTAAATTGATTCTATATGACAGTTTAAAAATACACCACCATGAGAGAGGTGGAGGTAGCCTGGGTTCAGTTCCAGTGACCTGGGGAGAGCTGGAGACCGACATTCTAGCTTTTGAGTTCCTGGGGGAGCTACCGGGATGCTGGACTGGGTCCAGTGGATTGCAGGGCCTTAGTCAGCCATGCTCAGCAGTCTTGTTTTGCCCAAGAGGAAGGAACCTTGCTCAGAATCTCTGGGCTCAACTGGACTGGCCTGGGGATGGCTTACAAGCAGCATTGCCAGCTGCTGAGTTCATATCCACACCCCTAGCACAGGGGATTGTGCCCGGGGCACTCTTCCGGGGCCAGTTATCCATGCCCAGATTCTGCATCTCAATTAAAAGAACCCAGAGTCTACAGAGAGGTGGAGGTAGCCTGGGGTGAGTTCCGGTGACCTGGGGAGAGTTGAAGACCTACATTCTGGCTTTTGAGTTGCTGGGGAGCTACCGGGACACTGGACTGGGTCCAGTGGGTTGTGGAGCCTTAGTCAGCCACCCTCAGCAGTCTTGTTTCAGCCCAGGAGGCAGAAACCTTGCTCGGAGTCTCTGGGCTCAATTGGGCTGGCCTGGGGAAGGCTTGCAAGCTGCACTGCCAGCTGCTGAGTTCATATCCACACCCCTAGGACAGGGGATTTGCTCTGGGGGTTTCTCTGGCCCCAGTTCTCCACACCCAGCTTCTGCCTCTCAATTTAGGGGGCCAAGTACTTGCAGAGGAGCAGACAGCTCCAGTAGCTGAGGGTGCAGGAGGAGATTTGCAACACACCTAGACGAAGCTTTGCTACTTATATATGCTACAGTGTGTATGGTTTCCAATGTATAGATGATCAGATTATCAGCTTCTGACCAGCAAAATCGCTGAAACACTAGACACTACAAGCATTAAGTTGTATTTTATCACATTAGCTATAATCACAGCCTATGTTTTACCAGATAAGTTGGTCACTTATAGGGGAGGGGAGAATATTGGCTCTTCATGTCGCCCTGCCCATGTGCTGCAAGGGACTGGCCTCTGGCTATCACCCAGTGAGCCTGTGGATGACACCAACTAACAGAAGGTCTTAGATTGTTGTTGATTTTTTGCTCTCCACAAAAACTACAATCTTCTTTACAAAGTGAGGGCTTATTCTAACAGAAAGTAAATACTAGTGCTAATATCTTTTTTCCTGGTACACAGATAATTATCTAGCTTTTGCAATTAGTCAACGACTGCAAAAATGCCCAAGCCATGATTTACTGAGGTTATGTTTAGATGAGGAAGTTTTTTAAAAGTATTTGTGAAAAAACTACATTATTTTGAATGGGAGAAATTAATGAGTGAGTACAATATACCTATTTTCATTACACCATAATGAAGATGGGTAGTATTACTTAAGAATGATTTGCCATGAAATTTTGTTTTACTTCTGCCTTTAATTTTTTTTAAATTGGCTTAACAAATCCAGTGAACTTCTTCATGTGAGGGCTAGAAACAACAAAGGAATACTTACCATGGATATGATAATTTGCATTTCTACTAGATATGGAGCACTGCATGAAGTGTCCAGATCTTCAGTATGCCAGCATTCAGAGAAATCACTGCCTTCAAAAATCTGTCACTTTTCTGGCTTATTAAGACTCCATGGGTATGGCTCTGGCTGGTATAGTGCTGAGTCTCACTGGCCTCACAGCAGCTGTTTTTGCACTCTTTGTGAAGCATCAAGACACTCCAACTGTCAAGGCCAACAACCAGTGTCTCAGTTACACTCTATTTATCTTCCTCACATTCTGTTTCCTCTGCTCCTTACTCTTCAGTGGCCATCCCAACACTGTCACCTGAATCCTGCAGCAGACCACAATTGGAGTTTTGCTCACTGTGTCTCTTTCTACTGTCTTGGCCAAAACCATTACTATGGTGCTTGCCTTTAAGCTCACTGCTCCAAGCAGAAATATGAGGCAGTTGCTGGTATCAGGAGCAGCAAACTACATCACCCCCATTTGTACCATTATTCAACTTACTATCTGTGGCATCTGGATGGGGACAATCCACCCTACATTGACACAGATGCACACTCTGAACATGGCCACATCATCATCATGTGCAACAGGGTTCCCTCACTGCCTTCTACTGTTTCCTGGAGTACCTGGGCTCCCTGGCCTTAGTCAGCTACATGGTGGCTTCCCTGGCCAGGAACCTGCCTGACACATTGAACAAAGCCAAGTTCCTGACATTCAGCATGCTGGTGTTCTGCAGTGTGTGGGACACCTTCCTCCCCATGTACCACAGCACCAAAGGAAAAGTGATGGTGACTATGGAGATCTTCTCCATCTTGGCCTCCAATGCAGGGCTACTGGGCTGCATCTTTTTCCCCAAAGTGCTACATTATTTTGTTAAAGACAGAGAGAAATTCCCTGCATGGATTTAGAAACCAAAAATATTTTTGGAGAAAAAAGCCAGTTTAAGCCATAAAAATATGTATTTCTCCTTAAATAATAACAGTGTCTGAAGCAATTTCATAGCATTTTCCAGTCAGTTATAACAATGTGGTGTTTGTTTCAATGACAAGAGATTCTTGTTTCTCTAGTAGCCTAAGTATCACTTCTATCTATCATAATCACATTTTTAATTTCAATTTTATTCTGAATTATTTATTTCATTAAATCACCAGTATGTATTATTATTTTTGCCCAATTTTGATATTATGAAATTTTTCCTTATCATCCTCTTCAATTTCTCAATTATTTTTGTGAACCTTTACCACAATTTGATCTATAGCTAAATAATATTGGAACTTTGAAGGAATTTAAATACAGTTTTTTTTTTCTCTTTAGAATGTTCCATGGTATTAATATGCTTATGATAGATTCTTTTAATAGCTGAGTGAAATTTTTTGTTTCACATTTGCTTTTTGCTTTATTCCTGAAGCTACTTTTGCAAATTTTCGCCACTATATAGCTTCTATAATTCTAGATTTGAGTAAACATATGCTGTAACAAGTACTCTGAATTTAGATAGTGTATTATCAAAATCACACATTAATTTTTGGACTAACATTTTAGCTTGCAGTGGTTATATTATCTATCCATGAATGGATGTACTTGTCAATCATCCTCAATTAGTTATACTTTATTTTTGCCAGAACTGTGCCTATATATTCAATTCCTATTTTCTAACTACTTAGACAGATAATATGTAGCAGTGACTTATCATTTCATGCTGTGTTTTTTCCTGAATAGTCTTAGGACTTTTG
This sequence comes from Dolichotis patagonum, assembly GCA_004027295.1. Taxonomy (NCBI): domain Eukaryota; kingdom Metazoa; phylum Chordata; class Mammalia; order Rodentia; family Caviidae; genus Dolichotis; species Dolichotis patagonum. The sequence continues at coordinate 27,291 of PVJX010016985.1, forward strand.
AGCAATATTTACAGGAAAAACAGTTCTCTAACCACATTCCACAACAGCATCCTTTTAATAGGACAATGTTTGCTGTCTACTGTGTCCACACAAGTTCTGATTGTGTGTGTCCAACTTTGGAACAAGGTCACTCAACACCATTATACTCATCTAGAATTAAAGTTCTTGCCAGGACTATTTCAGAAAAAATGGTATCAATTTGGAGGAAAGACTTTTTGCACCAATGAATCTGGAAGGCAACTTTATAGTTTATAATGCCAGCTGGTTGGGAGAAAATTAACAGTGTCCAAATTTCTAGCCTAGAGCCAGCTTCAAGTTTAAATACAGTTTGCAAGCAGATAGTGTGAGGTAGATAGCAGGCTATTACATGATTGATGACATGAATTGCATTAAATCATTTACGGTCAGGCAAATTAACTCTCAACAGATTTATATAAAAGAAACTGTTTAACATAATTTAGGAACACCTTGGGGGCTAGAGTAAAGATTTTGAGTAGAAAAAGAAAAGTTAAAAGTGTCATCAAAGCCCATGTACCATAGTTTTGGGGTGCCCCCAGCTAACCGCGTGGTTCCAGAGTTTCTGAACTCCAGCCAGCCAGACACAAGGCCCCAACCACACACTACAGGGGTTCACTCTGGCTAGTGGCATAAGGGATCAAAGTTCTGCCCAGTCCAATGACCTAGCACAATCCATCAGTGGACTGCCATATCAGCCAAACAGGTCCTAGAGGTATGAAAGCCTGTCCAGCCCAGAGTCCCAGAGCTTTCTATTAGGGAGTGACCAGACTAGCTGGGATGTCATGGAGATTTTGTGCGCTGCTCATCACAGCACAAGGCCTTGGCACTATAGTTTGGTGGTGCACCCCAGTTAACCACATGGGTACCAGAGTATCTAAGCTCTGCCCAGCCCAATATCCTGGTGCAATCCATCAGGAGGATGGCTGTCAGCCCCCAGTTCCCAGAGGAAAATGAAAAAGTGAAAGAGCAAGATACTGTCTCAGTACTCCAGCACAAGAATAATCCCAGGAGACACTGAAATGGAAGATGCTGGAAATCACACAACTGAACTTTCTGAAATGATAGCAACTGAAGTAAAGAAACAACTCCAAGAAGTTATAGAGGAAATCAGAACAGAAATAATCTCTCAGTTAAGAAAAGAAATGACAAACATTATGAAAGAAATGTTAAGTGTATCTAAAGAAAATGTAGATAAAAATAGAAGACCATAAAAGTAGGGAATCATTGAAATTAAAGATTAATCACATGTGTGGTGATAAATCAAGACCAGCCCTAAAGACACAGGGAACCCAAAACATGCTATATAACCAAGGTTTTCCAGTTCCCAGAAGGTAAGGGGCCAAGAGCATCGAGGCAAACAAGTTGCTAGGCAGTGAGTTTGAAATAGACATTATTCTTTGGGAGTGTATGGAGTATATAAATAAATGCTTGAAATTTAAAAACAAACCAAAAAAAGGGGTATTGATTACATTAGCTGTTTAATTATGCAACCAATATATTCAAAAGAATCACAAATATATATGAAACAATTGCATGCTTGATTCTTGTATTAACATTCCCTTTGTGGATTTGGACTGGACAAGATCTTAATAATCATAAGCTTGTTGAGACAAAGACAATTCAATTGGCTCCTGGCACTATTTTAAACTTAAGTCCTGAGCAGGAAAACAATGTTGGAATGACAGCCACCCCAATAAAATTAAGTGAGCCAAAACCAGTCAACTCCATCTTTTCAGCTCAGAGAAGATTTGCTGCATCACAAGTTAAAACTCTTCTTCTAAGTGAATCGAGCCATATACTCTCCCTTGCAACTGACACTAAAAGATGCATGATGGGTGGAGGATTATATGGAGGGTTTTCAACATGTCTACCCAGTTACTAAACCTCAAATCTCCAATAGTCTGAGTCAAATTATGACAACTCAGGTCATCAGTTCACAGCCTAAAGAAAAGAGATAAAACAAAGCTACTTGTTTTCTTTTTGTTGTTGTTGTTGTTGTTGTTATTGTTGTTGTTGTGGGGCGAGGGAATATTTCTCCAAAAGTTGTACTGCTACACCTGTAAGGGCAACATCATCACCATCTGTCCCTTCAACAAAACCTTCTACTATCTGTTGAAAGTGTAGATGACAGTATATTTGAGACACTCGATGCAAATTCAAAATTAATTTTGAAGACCCCTATTCTGGGAAAAAAAATTCCGTAAGAGTCTGACATAGCACTGCCAAAGAACAGGGGTGCTGCACCATGGAAAGCTTCGCTGAGATGGCAAAACACCCTTTAAATTGACAGGCTTCTAATGATTAGATGGGTAATATTCTCCTGACTTGTGATTTGCTGATTTCTGTTTACAAAATACTCTACAAATAGACAGTTTCAAGTAACCAATATAATAATAACCTGTGAAATTTCTAAAACTTCAGTAATTAGCTTTCATGAGCTGATAATAGGCTGGCTCCAGCACATCACTGTCTCATTATGGCTTTGTACTGAGTGTTGATTATCTGGTAGTATAAATTCTCAAATTCATTACTTTTCAAAATTGTTTACTTCATGGGTACTTGCTTCAAGCTCATGATTAATGTAACACTACATTTATTTGTGTCATTTTTTTTTGCTTTTACATCAATGTTTAGCTTTCAATACACTGACACTACATGGCTTGCTACATTTCTTGAGTTTGTTTATTTCCAGAAGAAGGAATTATAAATTTACATACTTGGGAAGAAATAGGAAAACTGCTTAGAGCAACCCTAGGAAAAAACAAACCAGCACAAACCTATGTGAACCTCTACAGACTTTAAAAGGATTATTTAAAAGGAAGAAACTGCTTCTTTCTTCTGCTCTCATCACTTATCTCCAAGTAGGGGAACAAAACCAACAAGACTGGAGTTTGGCCCAGCTGATGGAGGAAAAGAAATAATGTTGCCTGTTTCAGTTGCAAGTGTGAAATATTGTGGTTCCAATGTTCAAAATAAGCATGTCTTTTTAGCTAAAATCTGGTTTAAAGCAATGGGTCTGTTTGCCAAGATGAAAATAGTGGATTGTAATGGTTGATACATTGTGTCATCTTGAAGTTTGGAAGTTTGGTTGAGTGAGTAGGTAGGGAGGTTGGCGTTCTCATTTTGTAAACCTTCTTGTATGGTGCAAAAGAACACAAAAGTGGTGTGCATGTGTCACCCATCCTAGTGGGATAGTCTGCTTACAATGTAGGAAAGAAAAGGAGGTTTGTGCTTCCTCTATTTTGCTCTTGTTATTTTTGCTGTATTCTACTGCCTTGAACTATTACTCTCTTAGACACTGTTCCACAGGCTTCTGTTTCCCATGCCATCTTTCTTCAAAATGCTTCTGCTTTATAAAAACAATTCCACTTAAACTAGATACAGGTTAAAAGTTGTTAAACTTGCTCAAAATTTAATTACAAAAACAAAAAAGAATTTTACCTAGACTTCATTGGGCAATATTTACTGTTAAAGTTTTAACTCCTACTAATGATGGAAATACATTACCAGCAAGGCAATTCAATCAGGTAAAAGAAAGAAGTAAGAGAGTATCCTTCAGAAAGATCTTCATACTAGACAAAGAAAAGGACACAGCTCAGTGTCAATTTGTGGTCAACGGTATGCTTGTATCTTTCTAGAGAATACTGAACAGCCCATCTGGGTACCAGAATGTGCAGTCTGACTGTATCATGGACCTAAACCCAGAGAAGGAGTTGATTCCACCGCTCAATAAGCCAATGCTCAGTTCTATGACAGTGATGCTATGGAGATGATGTCTCAACCAATAGAAATGGGTGAAACCAGGTCCAACCTTAATTGACTCAGGATGCCTGGGAGATGGTAATCCAAAATAAAACCAAAGGTCTAAATAGATTATAAGAATGTATGCTCTGTCCTATGACAAAAGTGCAGACACTGACAAGCTATATACTTGTTTTAGCATCTGTTTGAATCTGTACAGACCAACCATCAATGTTCGTTAATTTGTCTATGAACAGCTGTTCTTTTGTATTTGAGCTCAATGATTTTTTTCTCTTTTCTTTCTTTTGCATTTTTGGATCACTTAAACAAAGTTTAATTTGGGTCATAGGTTTAAAAAATGCTCCCACCTGAGTTCTCAGTTAATCCAAATGTCACTAAAATTGGTTGTGTAAATGTAATATATTGTTGTTAATCATAACTTGACAGCCTCATTATTCAGAAGTAATGTGTTAAAGGTAATTTGGTTCTCAAAGTCATCAAAAAATTGTTAAGGCATTAAACAAAATCCCTTGAGGGAGATTTTTGAACAATATTGCAATTAATGAATAATGCCCGGACTAACTGCCTGGAATCAGTTTTTTTTTTGTTGATATGAGGACCCAATGATTTCCATAGCCTTATAGGAGACACCCGAACTAAATTTATAAAAATATACTCTTGTAATATGTTCATATTGGTTATCATCAAAAGAAATAATACTGTAAGGTGTTTGATTTAGAAGTGTTTTGATACAGAGGTTATTATATGGCTATGACAGACTATTATTAACATTATGGTGCAGTCATATACTCATGCCTCCATGTGTGCAGGTCTAGCAAAATGTAAAACAGGGATTGTTTATGGTGACAAAATTTTGCCTCAGACTCAGACCTCTGCCTATTGCAACAAAAACTTATGATACATACATCCCACTAAAGTTAATCAAGTTAGGTAAACATTTCCTGTGTATTAGGTAGGAATGATTGACCAAAAAGAGGTTATCTTGTGTAAAAAATGAAAATTCAAGTATGTTACAAAATGTCATCATACTTGTCATGCTATGATGTTATGTATGGTTTTGATTTCTAATTTCCTGTGTAAAGTATGAACTGTTAACATTCTACAGGTATACAAATGTTAAAACATCCATGGAGGCCTGCAGAGAACATCTCGGGACCAGCACTCTCTGGGCCTGCCGGACCACCTAGGTCCACGTTCCACCCACAAAGAATATCTTGGTACCTTCGCTATCTGGGCCTGCCAGACCAGTTAGGCCCACCCTCCACCCACAGAGACCATCTCTGGACTGGGGCAGCTGGGGACAGCTAGGTCCACCCTTCACCTGCAAGGAACATCCTGGAGACTGGTTGTGGAGGGCTGGAGCTGCCTGAGACTACAACTGATGTATCCTCTCTTCCAACAGGAATACTGAACTACAATAGACTACCATGCTGGCTTGATGAGAGGCCCAAGAACCCCTCACCCAAACAGAAGATGTCATCAACCTTCAGTCAGTGTGGTGAGTTTGCTTCATAAAATAGAGGTTTGCAGTAGTTAAATAGGAGTGGAAGGGAAACTCCTTGCAAGTGTAAGAGTTGGCTAACCTGGCAAAAGTGTGGGTAACCCCCTTTGCCCCCCACATCAGACAGGTTGAGGAGTGCACCAATATTGTCATGCCCCAACTTAGAGGAATTTAAAAGAACTTATGAGAACCCCAGTGACAAAGTCGGGCTTCAGCTGACACAAACACTGTAGCCAGGGAGACCTGGTGACCTGCCACAACCTGAAGATATAACAACAGCAGAAACAAAGAGTTGTGCTACATCAATACTTCTGGATGTGTTAGTCCAGAAAGAATGTTGGACTCATCCAACAGACAGGGTATGATGAATTCAGGAGCCTGGATCTCCTCTTCATTGTGGTACCCAGCAATATGAAAACTATCAACCATACAGTAGAACCCTGAAACACACATTACAGAACTTGTGACTGGTGGAATAGAAACATCAGAAATTTACCCAAAAGAGAAAAATGACTAAACAGAAAGACAAACGGTAATCCCAAACATCTAGTCCATCAGGGGCAAGTGCAGCCAATAATGAAATAGAGGTCCCTAAAATTCATACACCAGAAATCTCTGAAAAGATAGCAAATGAAGTAAAGAAACAAAACCATGAGGCTATAGAGGAACTCAAATTAGAAATGTCTTATGTAAAGACAAACGTAAAAACCTGAGTAAATGAGCTGCTCAACATAGCTAGAGAAGAAATAGATAAAAAACTACAAGAGTATGGGAAATTGATTGAAACTTTGAATGAATAATGCAGAAAACAAACAGAATCTATGAAACAAAGTGAAAGAGATATGCAAGAAGCAAAAATTGTATTGAAAGCCTGCAAAGCCATTTAAATGAAGCTGAGGATAGAATCTGAGACTTTAAGGGCAGGATTGCAGATAGTAATCTTGAAAGTGTAGAACTTATAAAAACAACAAACTAGCATGAAATGACAATCCAACAACTACAAGATGATGCAGGAGAAAAAATGTTAAGAGTAATAGGCATTAGTGAGGAGGCAGGAGAACCATGCAAAGGATATAGCTAAGCTGTTCACAGAAATAATGGCAGAAAATTTTCCAAACATGAGGGAAAACTCGGATATACAAATAAATGAGGCATATAGAACGCCACACAGTCATAACTAACATAAACCTACACCCAGACATATAATAATTAAGATTGCAGATATACAGCATATAAACAGAATACTAAAAGCTGTTAGAGAAAAGACACAATTGACATATCAAGGAAAGCCTATAAGAACCACAGCAGACTTCTCATTACAAACCTTCATGTTAAGACAAGCTTGGAGTGAAGTATTTCTTTTTCTTTTTGTAATGTTTTCTGTTATTTTTATTTTTTATTTTAAAGAGAATAAAACAAAAGAGGGAAGAACAGAGCAGATCAGAACAGGACAACATAGACAACACAGTACTTTACATTAAGACAAACAGACATCAACAGTAGCTATCAAAATATCTCTTTCTCTGCTATAGTTGAGCATAGTTTAAAATACAATAATATCAAACATAACAAAATAGTATAAAGCCATGCATAGAGTGGAAGAATTACAGGTCATTCTGAACCAAATAACAGAGAATGATCAAGGGGTACTATAATATCTCATTTTTGATAAAAAAATTTAGTTTATACTATCAAACATATTCAAATCCCAAAAAGACACAATGTGATACATAGAACCAATGGTAGTAGAAGAATGGAAACATGGTAGGACTTCTAAGAAGGATGATACCAAATCAGCAATAGCTGTCATAATGTTTGTTTTCTTCAAAACAGCTGTTCATACCATCACACATGATATAGTCAAACAAAATGGAATAAAACCATTCCAACTGATGAATGAAAATATTGAAAGGGTTCAAAGCTATGAGATGGGGACTCATGCTTACCATACAATCTTATATACACTTATCAACTCTCATACTAGGGAGACTATACAGTATTTACACATGTGAGTTTGGCTTATTTCATTTATGAGTATGGTCTCAAGTCATGTCCATTTATTAATAAGTATCTCAATGTGATCATTCTTTATAGCTGAGTAGTACTCCATTGTATAAAAATGCCACAACGTTTGTATCCATTCCTCAGTTGAAGGGCACTTAGTTTGTTTCCAAGATCTGGCTATTACCAATTGTGCTGCCTTCAAAATGGGTGCACATATATCACTGTGGTAGGATGTTTTCAGATCTTCTAGCAATATCACTAGACGTGGAATAGCTGGGTCAAATGGGACCTCCAAACCAAGGTTTTTGAGGAATCTCCAGTCTGACCTCCACAGAGGTTGCACCGGTATACACACCCACCAACAGTGCAGAAGTGCTCCTTTTCCCCCACAGCCTCTCCAGCACTGGTTGTTGGTAGTTTTTTCTATTATGGACATTCTTTCCGTGGTGAGATCCCAATCAAAATACCACTAACATACCTCATAGATCTAGAGAAATCACTCCTGAAATTCATCTGGAACCAGAAGAGACCTAGAATAGCATAGGCAATTCTAAGCAGCAAAGGCAAGGCATGAGGCATCACAATCCCTGATTTGAAATTATACTACAAAGCTACAGTAATAAAATCAACATGGTACTGGAATAAAAACAGACCTGAAGATCAATGAAATAGATTGGAAGATACAACCACAACCACAAACTCACTCAACATTATCTTTGATAAAAGGGCCAAACATGTAGGCTGGAAGAATGACACTCTCTTTAACAAATGGTGCTGGAAAAATTGGCTCTCCATATGCAGAAGGCTAAAACTAGACCCATGTCTATCAACATGTACTAAACTGAAATCTATATGGATCAAAGATATAAATATTAAAACAGAAACGCTAAACCTTTTGGAAGACAAAGTACATAAAAATCTCGAAGATATAGTGGTATGTGGAGAATTCATGAACAAGAATCAAACTACATGGGAAATACTTCCCAGAATCAGTAACTGGGACCATATCTTATCAAAGAGTTTCTGCATGTCGAAAGAGATTTATAGCAGAGTGAGAAGAAAACCCACAAATTGGGAAAAAATCTTAATGGACTGTCCCTCAGACAAAGGACTTCTTTCTAGAACTTATAAAGACTTTTAAAAAATCAGACCCACAGAATTCAAAGGCCCAATCCAAAAATGGGCATCTGAAATGAATACACAGTTCTCAGATAAAGAAATATGAATGTCATATAAATATATGAAAAAATGTTCATCATCATTAGTCATGAGAGAAATGCAAATTAACACCACACTGAGATTCCATCTCACCCCAGAATGGAGTGAAGTATTTCAAGCCCTAAAAGAAAACAACTTTCAACTCAGAATGAGGTACCCAGCAAAAGTTTCTTTCAAATTTAATGGAGAAACCAGATAATTCCATGACAAAGAACAGCTGAAGAAATTCATATCCACCAAACAAACCTTAGAAGGAGTGCTGAAACTCCTCCTACATAGAGATAAAAATGACCACAATCTCCAGAACAACAACAGAAAGAAACCACCATGCTGGACAAGAAAATAAACAAGGGAGAAAAACAGTAAACTAACAACAGTAACACAACATGGCAAAGTCAAGCCAGTAAATATCAGTGAAACTCGTAAAGGTAAATGGGCTCAATTCACATATCAAAAGAAACAGGTTGACAGAATGGATCAAGAAACAGGATCCCACAATATGTTGTATACAAGAAATGCATCTGACTAAAAAAGAAACTCATAGATTAAAAGTCAAAGTATGGAAAACAGTATTCCATGCAACAGGAACACAGAAAAAAGGGGGGTAATGATTCTATTTACAGACAATGTGAACTTCAAACCTAAGATGATTTAAAGAGACAAAGAAGGTCATTACATACTCATAAGGGGAAAAATTTAAGAAGAAGAACTAACAATTATAAATATATATGCACCAAACACAGAAGCATCCAAATATATAACATAGATACTGAAAGACATGAAAAACTAAATACACAGGAACACAATTATTACAGGTGACATTAACAGCCCACTGTCACAAAGAGATAGATCAACTAGACAAAAAATCAGCAAAGAAATAATAGAACTGAATCATACCTGTGAGCAATTGGACTTAGTAGATGTTTAGAGAGTTTTCCACCCAATCACATCAGAATAAATGTTCTTCTCCAGCTGCCCATGGGACATCCTCCAAAAGAGACCATATATTATCCCATAAAGCAATCTTAAGTAAATGCAAAGGTATTGAAATTATCCCATGCATACTATCTGACCATAGAGGACTGAAACTGGAAATTAATGACAAAGAAATTGCAAAAGTGGCATGAATACATGGAGGTTAAATAACAACCTTTTGAACAACCAATGAGGCAAAGGTGAAATTAAAGAGGAAATAAAGCAAGACGTACAAGTTAATGAAAATGCAGCAGCAACCTATTATAATCTATGAGATGCAATGAAAGCAGTCTTAAGAGGGAAATATATAGCAAAACATTGCCATATCAAGGAAACAGAATGACCACAAATAATCTAATGCTTCACCTCAAACTTCTAGAAAAAGATGAGCAAGTTAAATTTAAAGTTCATAGAAGAGAAGAATTAATAAAGATTAGAGCATAAATCAATGCAATTGAAACTAAAAAAATACAAAAATTTAATGAATCAAAAAGTGTGTTTTTTGAGAGAATAAGCAAAATTTACAAACCCCTAGCTAACCTTATAAAGAAAAAGAAAGAAAAAACTCAAATTCACGCAGTAAGGACTGAAAAGGGGGAAAGTACTACTGATAACATGGAAATTCAAAAGATCATGAGTACCTAGTTAGGAAATCTCTACTCAAAGAGAGAAGAAAACACAGAGTAAATGGACAGATTTCTAGAAACATATGAACTAACAAAGGTCAACCAAGAAGATATAGCAAATTTGAATAACACAATATCAGCTACTGAAATTGAAAACGTAATAAAAAAACTTACCAACAAAGAAAAGCCCAGATCCTGATGGATTCACAGCTTAATTCTATAAGAAAGTTAGAGAAGACTTGATGCCACTTATCCTTAAACTCTTCAGTGAAATTTAAAAGAAAACAATCCTTCCTAATTCATTCTTGGAGGCAGTATTTCTCTGATACCAAACCAAAGAAAGTCCTAACCAAAAATGAAAACTATAGGGCAATCTCACTAATGAACATGGATGCAAAGATTCTCAATAAAATACTAGCAAACAGAATGCAGCAAATCATCAAGAAGATTATACATCATGACAAAGTGGGGTTCATTCCAGGAATGCAGGGATGGTTTAACATATGCAAATCAATAAATGTAGTACACCACGTCAACAGAGCCAAAAACAAAAACCACATGGTCATCTCAATAGATGCAGAAAAAGCTTTTCAAAAGGTCCAACACATGTTCATGCTAAAAACCCTTCAGAAACTTGGAATACACTGTGTTTACCTCAAACTTATAAAGGCCATCTATGACAAACCAACAGCCAATATTATACTAAATGGACAAAAACTGAAAGCTTTTACTTTAAAATCAGGACCAAGACAAGGATGTCCACTATTATCACTCCTTTTCAATATAGTCCTGGAACCACTAGCCAGGGCAATAAGACAAGAAGAAGAAATAAAATGAATAAGGATAGGAAAGGAAGAAATTAAATTATCACTATTTGCAGATGACATGATACTCTATATAGAAGCAAAAAAAAAACTCCATTAAAAGACTGCCACAGTTAATAAACCAATTGAGCAATGTAGCTGGCTACAAAGGGAACACACAAAAATCAATAGCATTCCGGTACACAAACAGGAGAAATTCACCGAGAGAGAAATTGTGGAAATTTTACCCTTCACAATAACATTTAAAAAATGAAATACTTAGGAATCAACTTAACTAAAAATGTAAAAGACCTATAGTCTCAAAATTATTCTATGCTAAAAAAGGAGAGTAAGGAGGATATTAGGAAATTGAAAGATGTTCCATGCTCTTGGGTAGGAAGAGCCGACATCTTGAAAATTGCCATACTCCCAAAACTGTTATACAGATTTAATGCAATCCCAATCAAAATACCATGGGCATACCTCACAGAACTAGAGAAAACATGCCTAAAATTCATTTGGAACCAGAAGAAACCTAAAATAGCAAATAAAATTCTGGGCAATAAAGGCAAGGCAGGAGGAATCTTCCTGACTTGAAACTGTACTACAAAGCCACAGTGATAAATTCAGCATGGTACTGGCAAAGAAATAGACCTGAGGACCAATGGAACATATTAGAAGATGAAAGTATAAGTACAAAGACACTCAACCACCTGGTATTTCACAAAGGGTCTAAACATGTTCATTGGCAGAAGGATAGCCTCTTTAATAAATGTTGTTGGAAAAATTGACTCTCCACATGCAGAAGACTAAAAGGTAGATCTGTGCCTATCACCATGCACAAAACTAAAGTCTAAGTGGATCAAAGACCTAAACATTAAAAGAGAAACACTAAATCTACTAGAAAATAAGGTAGGTAGAAATCTTGGAGACATAGGGGTATGCAGAGAATTCATGAACAAAACACAAACTGCACAGGAAACACTTCAGAGAATAAACCACTGGGATCTCATATTATTGAAAATTTGTGCACTTCAAAAGAAATCACCAACAGAG